>OMKL01050075.1:3431-13744 GCA_900302295.1 Parasudis fraserbrunneri
AATGGGTTTTCGGGGGGGGGGGGGGGGGGGGGGGTATTTTGAAAACATAAAAATACATTTTCGAATCTCATTTTGGTATAAAAGCTGAAACATTCTGACAGTTTCCCATTCATTCGGTATGAAACAGCTCTAGAGTTAACATTTTGATGATAGTCTTAGTCGTCCAGTATTGGGAGAGAGAAGTCCACAAATACTCACTGGAATGCTTTAGACTCAGAACATCGGAATAACATATGAATTCCTAGACTGAAAAAAAACGGAAGCATTTTTCCCATCTTGCTGAAGTATTATAGCTGTAGATTGAGTTGTTGTGGCTGCTGCTGCAACTGCTGCTGATGATGATTAGTAATGACCACTCTCCTTAGGAGTGTGAAAAGACTGTTCCAGCACCTTGCTAACAATGATTGGATTCACTGAAGAATTCAGATGATTGCATCTTAACACAAGTTAATTGTTTCCCATCAAGCAAGTGCTTCCTTACCTACAGTGTATTGGGGAGGGGGGGGGCTGTTGTATTCCAAAATGTTTCTCATGTCCCCAAGCTTTAAAGTATCAATGTCAAACATTTTCATAGAAATAAATGTCAAATTTGCCACTCTCCATCACCAATTGATGTAACACAGTAGTGATTCTACCTATACCCAGTTTGGAATGTTTTAACATTTGCTGTTCTCTGCTGTTCTAAACAGTGGTGTCTGGTCGGACATTCCTGGGAAAATCATCTGGAACACATGAAGTGATATGTTTTACATCACCTGCAGCAACAGCAATTAGTTTGGAATGAATAGAAGACTAATTCAGCAGTTAGCATGAATTTTCAAGATGGAAAGCAAGTCAATAGTGCAAAAATGCAACTGCAATGATCACTTATCACCAATAAATGTCGCCAAAATAAAGAAAAATGAGGATCTTGCAGATTACCACTTTAACACCAACTGGACCCCAAAACAGTGACTGCCCAAACACTCTCCCTTCTCCAATTTGAAACTTGCACAAGTCCAGCCTCCAATTAAAAAGCCTTCTCTAGTCAAAATGAGAAATTCATCCATTTAGAAATGTCAATTCAAAGTATTCAAGAAAGATGTTTATAAACAATTAGGCCTAAATGACTTCAGCGGCAGAAATGATTTATTTGAAAATTTCTAATCTGGTTTCCACTTAAAACAAAGAACAGAGGCTGGCACTGGAAATAAATTGGTTTTCTTTCATCTGCACAAGCTTGCTGCGGAGTGTCTCAAGGGTCCTAATCACAAGTTCCTAGACATAATATCTCTTTTCATAGCTATTCTGATTATACACAGCCGTGCCTGTCTGTAAAGCCCAATGATGCAAGTAGGCCTGAAGTTTTCTTTGTTTTTTTTCAAAGATGTTGAAAGTCAGGTCAGAGTAGAACCCTGAGACTTCAACAAGACTCAAAAATGACATACACTCAATAGGCTGTGCTGATTGCTCCTTTCACTGCAAATACATGGCATATCAAGATATGTATTCACAAGTTTAAAATACAGCCATTTATACATTTGTCACATTATGGTTTCCATAACTCAAACTGACTGGTTTAACCAAACTTAAAGGGATACTCCAACCATTTCAAGAATCTTATGTGAATCCTTTCAGTCTTACCTGCACCAGTGTTTTGGGTTTTGAGATACTGAAAGCAGAAATTAGGGAAACATTATGAGATGAGTGAGGGACAAACTATGAACCATAAAGTCAAAAGAGTTGTTCAGTCATGTTTCTAAATTGGGATCATTATCATCTTTTTCTGATTCAGCCCACATAGTATTCATGCATTTATTCAATCTCATCTTTACAAAAAATGTTTTAACTGACTTTATTATTGCCTCAATTGTATCTTCAAAATGCAGCAGCCAGGCTTGTAACCATAATTGGGTTTTTTTTATTAAAAAAAAAAAAAAAAAAAATTACTTTTACCTCACTGTGAATAGAAGCATTGCAGGCAAAGCTTGTTTGACACTTCCAAAACCTAAGTTAAAGCCAAAAGGTGACCAGCCTTGCCCCTAGAATGTAAAATGGCTTACTTACAAGATGCAAGACAAGCCAACTCTGTATCTTCTTTTGAGTAACAGTTGAAAACAATTTTATAAACTTGCCAATTTTACTATGGTACTCAATGGAGAAATCGTACAGGAAAAAGTCACTGACATTGCACCTATCTGTACTTTCACTTATAGTGACAGGAGGGTGATGATGTATATTTTCTTGGACCTCTCAGGGACAACATAACACTCAGAAGTCAGCTACATATTCAATTCTGTGTTTGAGTATTCTGATTGAGAGTCCATTGTATACCTAAAATCCCATTAAGTCCCAAATGTATTGTCAAATGTACTGAGGGGCGTCGGCCTCTGCTTTGTTAGCAGCAAAGACAAAATAATTTCATGATTAAAGGTCTCAGACTTCAGGCAGTCATTGATTGCAAAGGATTTGTAAATGATAAATATGATTACTTTATTTAAGCTTGTGTTAATTTATCCAATTACTTTTGGTCCCCTAAAATGGGGGTACCCTGTATAAAAATGGTTACAGTACTTACATGGTTAACCCAATGTGGATGTGAACACCCTCAAATTAAAGCTGAATTGGATTGGATTGGATTGGATTGAAAGTCTGCACTTTAACCTCATAGTCATTGTTCCATTTCAAATCCAAGATGCTGGAGAACAGAGCCAAAACAACAACAAATGTTTCACTTGACTCAAAAGTGCCTCTGGGGAGGACCAGAGGGTTGGGATCAGAGGCTGTAAACTGGTGGAGACAAATCTCTACATCACCATCAGTTGGGATTCTTGATATATCTAGTCCAGAGGAGAACATACTGGTAGCCTAATTAATCACTCATCCGAGGTTGCCATAGCTGAACTGCAGACAAAAAAAAAAAAGGAACTGTACTAATGGTTGCAAGAGGCCAGTAGTCATAATTTTTTTTCTTTTCTTTTTTTTTTTTTGCTTGAGGATTGAGTTGACTAGATGTTGGGGTAGCCATAATGACACAACAGAGTGAAAGAGAGGGCACAGAGTTTAGCCACACACACACACACACACACACACACACACACAATAATATTATAGTATTTAAAATAATTATTACAGGTACTTTCCCATACAGTAACAGCCTGAAGTTAGACTAGTAGTTATTTTGGATTAAATATATTTAGCATACAGAAAATGTGATCAATTAACAAAAATTATGAAATTTCAAGTTGAAACCAGCCAACCCCAAGAAACAGCAATCAGAGCAAGGATTACCAGACCACAAATCCTATAGGTTAACGAATGGGTTGGTGCTCCAGAGCTCTTTCTTAGCATTGAAACAAGCTTTTGAAACAGGAGCATTGATAGAACATTGTCTACTTTTCTTTTTCTTTTCTTTTTTTTATTTAATTATAATATATTCTTTTATAGATTAAAAAAAAGCCTACTTACTTCGAATGTGACTGTTACTTGACATTTAATTTGATTTTACATTTAATTTACATCGCTTCCACCAAAGGGCCTTCAGACTTACTTTCTTCTTCAAGGGAAAAATACAAAATGTCCTATTTTGTGTTGTCATCTAATAACGTATAGGCCCAATCAGACACTCTGTATCGTACATGAGGGGTAACAGGATTAACAGCAGTGTTTTCTAAGGACTATTGGTTCATTGTTAAGGAAAGTTCAGCCTGGATTTCTTTAGTGAGCGGAGTCGTATGGCTGAGTCTGTCTCCCCCTAGCGGCAGCATGTGGCAACTTGCCCATTCCTGCCCATGCTTACTTTGCAAAAAAAAAGAAATAAATGTATCGAATTGTTTATTGTTCACTTAAATCTGTAGTGAGCGTTGTTAAACAAAGTAAATCACAAAAACAACCGGACTAAACATAATATCAGAATTTGTGATTCTGGTCTGAGGGAAAAAATCAGGTGGACTGATTATGTGTTTACAATAAAGTTTTGTGTTTCAAATGGACCGTCATTCAAAATAGTCCGACTGGGAAACGGTACTTATGGTTGGTGAACCACTAGTGCAATTGTAAACAGTACGATTACATTCGTCTTATTTAGCTACTATATGGTCAAATGTCATTGACTTAGTTAGCCGGGAAATGGATAGTGTCCCGTGCATTAGGGTATCGCAGTGTCATGCACAGCAATTCAGGTAATCAGCTTGAGGTAATAGTGCTAGCATGGGAACTACAAATCTGTTGAAGATAGCTAATGTATCTGCAGGGAGCAATCATTAAAAAAATATATATTTCGGTGACTTAGGCTATTGGTTTCTTTCTAACGTTACTATTTATTTAGTTATTTATTTATTTATTATTTTTGTTGTACAGGAAATATTTGCAGTCGCAAGGTCTTCTGGACCCGAGGTTCTGCTTACAGAAGGACTCTGATGGGATAGTAGCTCTGCCAGTCTTACAATCCTGCCTACCACAACTTGACCTACAGAGCCTACAAAAGAAAGTGGCCACTAATGGCATCTGTGAAATTGTTTGGAGTCAGGTAAATGTATGGGAGTATGGGAGCTGTTTTTAGTTGGTGCAATGTTATGAATATATTTCAGCTCAAATGCAGCCTCTGCTTTTTGTTGTGTCTATAATAGGCTCCTCCGCAGTCAAAGAGGGAGAGGGGAAAGACGAGCACTTATAAACTAGTGAAAACACTACAGGACCTGATGGAGTCTCATGGAGAGAGATGGTCTGAGGATCTGAGACGAGACATTCCTCACAGCTTCCAGCGTCATGGGGACTTGGCTCTAGTGGGAGACAACTTTTTCTCTCTGCCAGTATGGAAGAAAATTGGTAACTCCCTCACATGCGTTTAGTCAAGACGTGCAGTGAAATAGATTTTTCAACATTTTATCTACTTTATGAAGAGGCATCACATTTTATATTCTAGGTCAAGAGCTATGGCCAGCAGTTGCTAAAGGCCTGGGTGCAAAACGCTTGGCACAGATGAGTCGAATCTCCATGGATGGTTTCAGATCTCCTGTGGTGACCATGTTGTTTGGAGAGAACAGCTGGGTGACACATATAGACAACGGGATCAGGTAACTCATAAGTCTAATCAGACACACTGTATAGTACATGAGGAGTAACAGGAGTAACAAATAAATCAAACAATTCAATTCTGATTATTTAGGCAAAGATTCAGTGTGTCATAAAATCTTAACATTTTGACCAGGTGCATGTTCAGTTTTAATTGGATAATTTCAATACTTTAAAAAGTGTAATAGGTATACAAATATGTGATGGGATTAAGTCAGCCAGAATTTAATGTTTGCAATCAAAACCATACACCAAATTAATAGTATAGAGTATTATGTTTACAAATTAATTAATCATGTTAATTCCAAGTGATTTTGATTCATTTTGTTCCATCAGGTTTACAGATCAATGCAGTTGGATTTCCATATTATTCTTTTTTTTAACAGTAAATAAATAATGAAAACAAAAACAATACCAGCAGAAAAATGGTTCCTTTTGTACAAGGTATCTAGCTGCACATGTCATGTCTTTCAGGTATGAGTTTGATGTGACCAAATCTATGTTCTCAGCTGGAAATATCACAGAGAAGCTTCGTATAGCCTCATTTGACTGCAGAAGGGAGACAGTGGTGGATTTATATGCAGGTAGCAAAATAGTCTCTATAAACACTGAAATGTTCAATTAGATTTTCACCCAAACATTACTATATGTAATTCTAATATAATTAACTAATTCAAAGAACTATGTAAATTATCATAGCTAATGTTATATTTTGTGTCAGGTATTGGCTACTTTACTCTCCCATATTTGGTGCATGCGGGAGCCAGCCATGTCCATGCCTGTGAGTGGAACCCTGATGCAGTGATGGCTCTACAGAAAAACCTTGAGGGAAACGGAGTGTCTCATCGCTGTACCATTCACCATGGTGACAATCGACAAGTAGGGGGCGAAACGTTTTCTTTTTTTCTTTTCAGTTGACTAAGAGCTTTTCAGTTGCTAAGTGATTTAAAAAAAAAAAAAAAAAAATGTTTTACAAAAGATTCTTGGACATTTGTAAGCACATCTCTGGCATTGCAACAATATTCACAAATATCTGTTAGTCTTAAAACAAAAAAACAACAGCAGTATTTTGGATGATTGTATCATTCACTTACAGAGAGGATACATATGTTGGAAAAGTAATTTTACTGATTCATCATGAATTAAATAGACTTGGGAATTAGTCGATAATATCAAATGACTATCGGTGAACTAAGAAATTAGTAATTACCCTAATCCCCTCAGCCGATCTAATAGTTGATCTGTTTGATTTTTGTCAGCTCCCACTGCGCGACCTTGCCGACAGAGTGAACCTGGGTCTCATACCAAGCTCCAAGGAGGGCTGGCCTGTCGCCTGTCGACTGCTGAGGACAACCACTGGGGGGGTTCTCCACATTCACCAGAACGTCACCTCACCGCTACACAACACGCCAGGCAGTCAGGCTGTGGACAACGCGGCCCGGAAGGTCTCTACGAAGAGGACCGACAGAGAGGTGTGGCAGGCCTGGGCAGATGACACGGCTAAGTGCATTGCGTCTCTGTTGAAGGATGTCGCTGGGGGATCTTGGCGCACAAGCGTCAGACGCGTAGAACGCGTGAAGTCATACGCACCTCGCATTCACCACGTGGTGCTGGACCTGGAGTGCAGACCAGACCACTCTGAATTTCACAGACTTTAACAACAAACACTGACCGGACACGAGGGCTACATTTCAATTTCGGGCTGGGAATTATATTGATATTTATCGTGTATTGCCTGTGTTATCGTTCCGTGGAGTTTTTGAGATCATGAGTCGTGATTTGGTTGCCTCGGTTAATGATAAAAATCAAATATTAAGTCAGATTTCTCACAAAATTATTTCTGAAATATCACTTGAGAATGTCCGTTGTAGAAGTAGTTGTATTTTGATACTGTATCACACATCCCATTACCATGCAGTCCAAAATGATCAATTGGATTATCCCGTGCGTTATTTTCCATATCCCAAGCAGATATTGTGATATGTCGGATGTAGAAGAAAAAGTCCATGTGAATATTGTGATATCTATTTTTTCCATATCACACAGCCCTACTTCCAGTGCTGTTCATCATTTCCATTCAGCTGTCTGATTCTCATCAGACAGCAGCCTTTCATCTTGTTAGCTGTAACCAGCAGCTCTGTAGCTCGCTCTGTTGGTTGGCTTGTCCACAAAAATGTCCCCATCCTCTAGCGGCCAGTTTTCTCCCTAGGAGGTTGAAATTTGTGTGTGTGTGTGTGTATATACATGGTCGCAGCTATTGCGGATTCACCCTTGTTTTTTGTAAATCTCTTATTTTGATTGTTTTTATCTTTTTTTTTTGCTGTATGATAGTTGATGTGTTGTTTGAATCCTTGTGCGTTGCTGCTGATACGTTTCTCCTGAGGATTATGAAGTTCTTAGAAAAAGAACTAACTTTATGAATACCCCCTGCTGTTGTGATTGTACCACTGTCAAAATACTTAGGCTATCCACTGTTTCTTCAGAGATTCCATGGACGCTACATTTACAATGGAAATTAGTGCACTTCAATGTTTGTGGCTTTGTTATCAAACATATCACTGAAGTTTACAGTCAAAACATTATTTTTTAAACAGATATGGCTACTTGTTGCCAACATTTAAGATTTGTGAGAGTAATTGCGGTCTCTGAAAGTCTCCCCCCTTATTTCTTTTTCTTTTTTTCTTACCTTGGAAGGGTGGCAGCAGTCCAGAGTCATTGGTTTAGTCCAATAGGTGTACATACATCTAGGATCCTTTAAGTAGGTGTAAGATGACCATTTAGTCACATGTTTGGGAGTTTTGTTGAATTCATTTTCGGTTTTCAAGACAGAACTGTCACAAATCTTACATGACACACGGTACATCATTAGCCGATTATCCAGGGCCCCTTGAAATTCTTAAGGGTAATTTTATAACATTTGGAGTATTTGTGTTTATCCCGAAATATGCACAATTCAATTTACAACCACCCACAATGACTGAAACAAGTTCCTTGAAATAAATAAAAGCTATTCAGTAATAAGCAAATGTATACAGTATATGTCCAGTTTTGTCTCATGAATGGTAGTGTAATGGACACACTACAACATAAATGTGAGACTCCCGATATTTTGTTAACGTTTTTGGTACCATATTTATCCATATTGTGTGTTGTCCCAATAGGCTGTTGGGTAGTGGTTGTTTATGTTCTGTTCATTACAGACACACTGCATCATAATCCCATGTGAGCTCCACATTAATACACACTGAACACTTGCCCCATCTCCGACAGCATGCTGACACCATGGTTTTGGGGCACCTACCTCCAGAGTTGGCCATCTCTATGACGAATATCTGTTGGGCGAGCCAATACACCCCAAAATTGAGTTGCTGTCAATACTGATAAAATTATATTCTCAACATCAAATTATAATAATTTAGGCCACACAGCCGACGTTGTGTTTGCAAATATTGCCTGTAGTGGGGTGAGTGTTTATTAGGCTGTATAGACTATCGTATTTCTCATTTTGCCTAGCTTTCCCCGTCTTAAAAATCGACTGCAACAGCTGTTTTGGGGTGAACAAAAATGTGTAGCCCCCAGGCAGCTCCCTCCCAAACATCTTAAAGAGGTTTTGGGGAACGAAAGTGAACTGACTGACCACTCTCACTAGCTGTTAAAGCATTTGAATAATGGGTCAGATTTTCCAGTGGCTGTGGTAAATAGAGCAAAGGAAATGCACCTGTCACGGAAAATGTTCAGTAGCAGCAATCCTGACTCGCCAGTCGGTAGACCTAAAAACTTTCCTTATCTTCCGGGACTTAACTTGGAGGGCTGCTCCGACGCTGAAAGTCAACAGTTTTCAGACTGAGTAACATTGGATAGAAGGGGAAAGGCAAAGGTACCTGTGCCAGAGCCTCGACAATCGAGGTAAGTTAGAGACAATACATTTATAATTAATCTAGAATCTAGCTTACATAATTTATCATAAATCATGTTTCGCTGTACTTTTCCAGAAATCGTTTCTCTTCGCTCATCCGTCGCCAAATAAATGCCACATAGCTGTAATAGCGGTGAGGTCAACTTTAACAGGTGTATTTAATTTTCTGCAATTAGTTCTTTCACGCTTTGTTACACTGCGCTACTTGCAGGTATCTTGTCTGGGGGTGTTTCTGTTGACATGAGGCTCTTCTATACAAGTCCACACACACTTGGATAAATCATCAGTGCTGTCTTGTTAGAAATATTTCAGCGAACCGAGTATAGATTTGAATTATCACATATTTTGTGAGTAGTCTGGCTATTTAAGGCAAGGCAAGTTTCTTTATATAGCACATTTTCATACAGTGCCAATTCAAAGTGCTTAAAACATGTTTCGCCGCACTTTACCAGAAATCGTTTCTATTGAAAACATGTTTGGATATTGCAGCTCAGGTTCCTGGAGGTTTTGTAAATTGTTAATTTTCTAAATACACACAATTTGCATATCGCCTTCAAAAAGAACTTGAATCTGTCTTCTTCATATTTCATTGGCTACTATATGTTCAATTGGCCACTTTACAATTGAATGCATGTAGCCTATCCTAATGCACATTTAGCCTTAATGTTTTGAGTAGCCTATAATATCAAGACAAGAGGGCAGTTGTTACCTATGTGATGGCCTTTTGCTTATGGACATTTTCATTCAAATGTGTAGGCCTATTGGTTAATTTGTATTTCAGATAATATAATTTTGATTGACACCATACTTAAAAAGACTTTCAGATGACTTTGACAAACCACCCCATCCTCCACTCCCTGATTGTCTCTGTTTTGTGTTTTTAAGGATTATCCCAGCTAGTGGAGTAATTTCCTGTTGCCGACGCATGCGCGATTTCCTTGAAGAAGGTTCACCTCCACTTAACCAAGTTGTCCTACAGGTACTGTTGAACTCAAGCGTGAGATAATTAGCCTCAAGTGTTCAAACAATGAGGAAAAAGGTTGGGTATTTTCCTCTGAGGTTTTGAAAAGGACATCAAATACCCCACTGTTAAATAGCTAGGCCACTGAACAGTCATTTTCCACTGCTTCTTACACACATGTTTTTTTTTTCTTTTGAGGCTCTGAACTCAAATGGAGCATGAAGTATCGAATGGGAACATGGCTGACGATGACAAGCTTGATGTCAGGATTAAACAAATTAACTCCACCCGGTTCTGTGTCTTTAGAGGGTGGGAACGCTGTTACACTGAGCTACTCGTGTTGTTTTTGCCGTTCCTTTTCCCTCCCAAACAACCTTTCACCCC
>OMKL01050114.1:2014-13524 GCA_900302295.1 Parasudis fraserbrunneri
GGTATAATGAAAAAATAGATACCACCCAAGCCTAGTGTGTGTGTGTGTGTGTGTGTGTGTGTGTATGTGTGTGTGTATGTGTATGTGAGAGTTAGTGAGTGTAAGCATATGTGTTTGCTTGCACACATCCGTGTGTGTGTGTGTGTGTGTGTGTGTTCTCCCTTACAGGACGTCAACATGTAATAAGAGTAGACCCTCCCTCTCCACCACTCTTGGCTTCCTTGGCTCTTCCACATTAGCTATGACCTCGGCCACCATCAAAACATACTCACAAATAGACACACAAACACACACACACACACACACACACACACACACACACACAGAGAAAGAGAGAGAGAGTCTGAACAGACAGAGCCGAGCATGGTGTGTTACAGTACCACTCAAGTCACAGAACAACATATTCTGTGTGTGACATTAAACCACTCACCCTTGCCTCTGCATAGCTCCGGACAGTAGAGCAGTCTCTCAGTACAGACAGAGCACTGTTTTAAAAATAATCTCTGGCTCTGTCTAATTTATATAAAAGGGGTACACTTTGCCACTTGAGATTTTATGTATGTAGGCTGTGTATCATAATATTGACATTGAAGGATAACACATGGAATATTCCCACAGATGCCAATAAATCTGGTGTATTGATTAGGGCTGCCCCCTCTTAGTTGATTAGTCGATGAATCTTTGTTAGTCGATTAGTTGTTTTCTGTGCTTATGTCCATGCTGAATGGGTTATTCCCTCAGAAATGATAAGCGCATTCCTGGTAAGGATTCAATCTTTCAAAGCACTTTGAGTACTTAGAAAAGCGCTATACAAATTGCATGTATTATTATTATTATTTATTAAAGAGGTCCTTCTGCATAATTCCATATGTGAAACACAATTTTACAGATTTGTTGATAAAATCTTCAACAAGCCATTACTAATTCCTTTGAAATATTGATGTACAATGCCTCTTCCCCTTTCAAACATGCTTCTGAGTAATCCAACAAGTAATCACTAGTTATTCTAATCTAATCTAATCTAATCTAATCTGATTACTGTGGTTCTCCTCAGTAACTGTAACTGATTACAGTTACCAAATGTTTTATAAAACAGTAATTCAATGACTCTAACCCAGTTACATGCAATCCATTACTACCCAACCCTGTTTGTGTGTGTAAGCAGTCCCTTTCATAGTGAGATGTTATACCACATCTAATCATTCTATGAGGTGTTTAGGTGGATTATTCAGGCTAAAACCTGATTATCAGTTGTCATTCATCAAACAATAGTACTGTAGCTAGCAATGACTTGGCAACATGGAAGGGTATGGCCTGCTCTGTGGTTTATGTAGTAGGTAAAACATAAAAATAAAAATAAATATTAGTAGTTGGCGCCATCTTCTGGCAAAACACCTCTATGACAACAGTATCATCAAACACTGTTACTTGTGTGTTGATACTGTATGAATTTTTAAATCTTGCTAACATATGCATTTCAAGCAATTCTGCTGTTACTCTACGACTCTACTACAAGCCATTCAAATCCACACATCAGTTGGGTGCACCCTGGAGTTAATAACAAGCGCACCCATGAAATTCAATGTGGAAATTCTATGTGCAGATTTGGTTGGCTTGTAGTACAGTAATACAGTAACGTTAGTGAGAGTAAATGGCACAGTGACTTTCACAATGGTCTGTTACCTATGCCTAGCAACTTTAAAGTCTCAGTGTATTTTACCACCCCTTTTCAACATCAATGGCAATGTCAAAGGCGTTTAGTAAAGTAGGCTGAAATCTGTAACATGAGTGGACATTATCAATAATCATTTTGACCTGGAAATATTAAATATTAATACATATTAAATATTAATATATACATTCAATGGTTGAGAACCAGGATGTATGTATGTATTATGTACATAACACAGCCGTATACTATACACAGGTTTCCAGTGAAAAAGAATGACTTTAGTATGTAATATCCCTTTTAAGCAATAGGCCAGTGGTGGTGAATACATGTGTCAGAGGTTTTAACTGGAGAACCTTCATAGAGAACAGCCTCAAGTTAGTTTTTGTTGTGATCATCTGAACTTCTCTTATTTTCAGGCTTTTGACATGCTAACTTTTCACTTCAATTGTTATTATTATAATTTTTTTTTAATTGTTTTGTTATGTCTGTCCTGAGTAAACAGAAACAAAACTACCTTCAGCTAGCGATGACTCTGACATTAGGCTTCATGTGGCCGACAGGCTGTCCCCTGCGGAACCATCTGGCCAGTGACTGGCGTATTTCTTTGGTCCGGAGGCAGTAGATGAAAGGGTTGAACAGGGGAGGGAGCAGGCTGTAGAGGAGAGAGAGGCCTATACGGAAGTCCGTGCTGATCCTGAGCGGAAGGATGGCGCTGGTGTAGACACTGCATCGTGGGATGTAGTAGAGTGAGATGATGCAGACCTGGGAGCTGCAGGTTGAGAAGGCCTTCCATCGATTCTGTTGGACAGAACGGGAGCATGGAAGAGAGGAGAATGGATGGATGGATGAATGAATTAATGCATTTCTATAGTGCTTTTCTAGCACTAACTAAGTGCTTTACAATTTAATGACTGCATACATTTTTCAGTATGGGTGGCCACACTGGGAATCAAACTCCTAACCCTGGCAGTGGTGGTGCCATGTTCAGAGTGCCAGGCACTCTACCCATTGAGCTACACAGGACCGTAAGGAGAGAAGATGAAATTGGTGGAGAGGATGAGGAGGGAGACGGAGGAAGAGCAGAGAATAGGTGAGGGTTGTTGAGTTAAGGCAAGGGGATGAGAGGTAAGGCAATAATAGAGGAGAAGTCTTTTTTAAGGAGAGTGGCAGTATTTTGATTATTTAAATGGTAGGAAAGTTGAGTGGGAGACAGAGTAGGGAAGACCTAAGAGAGAAGATTCTACAGGGGATTTGATGCAAGGCCAGCAGCAGAGGCTGGGGTCTTAACTGATCTTGGCAAAGAATTTGGGGTGGCCTCCAGTGATGTCATCAGAGGACACTGAATCCTTCTGTTAATTACAGCTTAACAAAATTATATAATTTTTTCATCTACATAATTTCATTGAGCTGTAATTAACACAATACAAGGATTCAGTGTCGTCCAATGACATCACTGGAGGACATATTCAAACTCATTAACTCTCAGTAACTGTCAAACTAAATGAATGTGTGCAAAACTGTTTACAGTAGCTATACAAACTTATTATACTGTGAATTTCTCCAGACCTCTCTTGGTGGCCAGCAATAGCAACCCCTCCCCTATCCCCACTCAACTCCAACCCACACGTCAGACCAACATAATAAATGTAAAGAAATGCAGTACCAAGGGGGGCTATTTTGCCTAGAGGTCACTGTTTGACAGCATTATAGATTCTACCTTTAACTTTAATAATCTTAACTTAGTCTATTATTTGTAAAGCAAGTAAGTCACTTGTATTAAGCCATGTCAGCCATTTATTTAACAACTTATCTGCTACTTTTTCTGAGAGAAATGACCATATATGCCTCTTCAACATATCTATGACTTTAATCCAGACTGAAAAGGAGAAATTTCAGGAGATTCAGTCAGAATGCGATAGTGTTCTATGGCCACATAGATGCTACACGGGGCATCTTTATGTTCCTCTAGTTTGGCCAGCTAGAAAATAATGGCCAACATGATTTTACTCATATACCTCATGCCTTTTAAGAGGGAACATATTTTCCCCCCTGGCTACCCTTCACACTCTCTCACCTGTGCAGTGGCCATCTTCATGACTGCCACAATAATGTTGATGTAGGAGAAGATGATGAAGGAGAAAGGGATGAGGAGAACGAACATTGCTACAGTGAAGGACACACGGATCACCAGTGTGGTGTCGGCGCAGGCCAGCCGGCTCACGGACATGGTATCACAGTAGCAGTGGATGATGTGGTTGGGACCGCAGAAGGGCAGCCGTGCGGCAAGGGTGGTGCCAATACCCGGAGCGATCATGGCAGACATCCAGGAGAACACCGTTAGGCCAATCATCAGCCAGTTAGTCATCAGCTTGGTGTACCTGGTCAAGGAGAATCATCATCATCATCATTTGTTTTTCTAAAGGAGAGTGGATAATCAAAAGCACTTCCCTTTAACATTTATGGGTCTATTCAGCAGTTTGGTCTTTGGTCTCGTCCTGACATCATGTGATATATTGTTACAGTGGTAGACAATGAACAGAGAGAAACTAACATGCTAACAGCTAAATATGATGGCCATTATTATTGTCACACAGCCAGGCACACACAGCATTAATGAGTCAGCACACACAAACACACACTCTCTCTCCCCTACCTTGGTCTCTCTCTCTTTCTCTCTCTAGCATCTACCTTTCCAAACTCATTGTCTAAAATCCTCTTCTTTACACCACTTGCACCGGTATTGTGAGAGCGTTTTACAGAAGTGGGTTCATCTTGGGTCATCTGCTTACTTGATCCTGGCTGCAGAGGGATGTCTTTTGACATTTGACATGTCAAAACACACTCACAAAGTAGCATTGCCCATGATTGGTTAAGCAAAAACAATACATTCAAAACAACTAGTATAAGTTGTGCGTCATCATTTAAATCATCCCACATATTTATATTTGAATATTTGTTTCTTATAATTTCAGCCTGTCAAAAAAAACAAAAACATTTTCCCTTCCCAGGAGACTGATGCTAATGCTGCATTCATGTGCATGTCAGGTAGACTTTCATGTGCTTTTTGGTCAGAAATAAAAACAAACATGGCGGTCATGGAGCTCTGATTTGGTTCTGGTTGCTTATTTCTTGTTAATTCATGGCAGTTATCAAACACTGTGCTGTGACTTAAACATTTGGTTGTCAGGCCACAAACAACATTATTTTAGTTTCTTACAGTTAGTTGACAATGTTGTGTTTTTTTTTGTTTTGTTTTTTTGTTACTGAGCTACAACATTTTTAACCAATCAGCCGTTGGTTACAGGAATTATGTCACAACTTGAGCAATTAATGTACCATCAAGATCCCCGATTGTCCAACTTGTAGCACCTGGTGGGAAAACACATATATCCAATCATTCTGACACCACATGCAGAATAATTCCCACAGTCTGAAGTCTCATGTCTGAAGTGAACACTCCCTAAACGAAGGGGCTATAAGTGTAACAAATAAAAAGAAATTGACAAAATATAAATATAAATAATATATAAATATTATTAGGAAGAATAATTGTCAAATAAATGTAATTTCAATTGGACTTTAAAGTGAGCGGTGATCCCTTTCAAATATTAAGAGAGACAAACGACTCCTTTGTGTCACCTGAGAGGGAAGCAGATGGCCAAGTAGCGGTCCATGGCCATTGTCATCATGATGAGGGAATTCAAGGTCCCAAAGTAGTGGATCAGCTGCATTTGCATGAGGCAGGTGTAGAAGGACAGGGTTCCTGCATCCCACCAGTAGCGAGCGATTACTTTGGGGAGAGCCACTGTGCAGAAGCCTGAGACAGAAGTTGCACTGTTAAAGAAGCTGCTCAGAAACAGGCCTTTCACAAGAAATTCACAAGCGGCCTCTAAATGCTCCAATGTTTCTAAGATGAATCCGAAAAATTGCAGTTTGTAAATACTGAAGACCATTTACTTCAAAAGATGACAGTATAAAAAGAAGACATACCTACCTACAGAAAAATATTAAATTCTACTTCAGCTCTGCAATGATTTTCAATAAGGTGAGACAATAACGACACATTAAGTCAAAAATATTGCATGCATTTTCTTTCATTGGTATCCTTTACCAATGTCTAAGAAGGCCAGGCTGATCATGATGATATCATGTCTTCCAGCAGTACTCTATATCATTGTTGATAGGCCTACAGACTGATAAAGGTGTTGATTTCTTAAGCTATAAGATGAACATAATCCTCAAATCATTACAAAAGACCCTCATCCTCTTAAGTCAGAAACAGTAACATTTAATAGTCACATTTAGAAGTGTCTTATGGTCTCTTCCTCCTTACCAATGTCTGAGAGGGCCAAGCTGACCATGATGATGTACATGGGTTTCTGGAGGCTTTGCTCCAGAGCAAACACCACCACCAGCAGGAGGTTGCCCACCACCGTGATCACATAGAGGAAGAAGAAGAACCAGGCCACAAGGTCAAAGTACTCAGGCTGGAGACTGGGGAAGCCCACGATCACAAACTCTGACACCCGCGTGTAGTTCTCTAGTGGCATACTTGGAATCAAGAAAGTGATCATTTGAGTAGTACATTCTCGAGGCATTTTAGTAAAACATCAACATTGGAGTTCATTAAATCAACTTGGAAAGAAAACAAAGACTAACGATTTATATTTGAACACTTGAGACAAAGAACCATACAAGTCTGTTTTAATTTTTTTGGACAGCCCATGTATTTGCTGTTGTAAAGTCAATCCAAATCAATCCAAACCCAAATGTGATACATCACCAGAAAGTACTCAATCTCTACTGTCTTTAGCTATGAATTAACACAACACTCCAACTTACCATCATCATAAGATACTTAGGTTTGAAAACATTGTTCATCTGAAAACTTTAAATAGAGTGAGGTTATATGGCTCTTTATGTAAGTATTCATAATCAAAGGAAAGAAAAGAAAGAAAGAGGACGAGTGAATATTATGAACTAATTTATGAAAAGGCAAACTCACTCAGGTTTTGTGGAAGAGTAAAAAATGATTGTATACACTATTGACAAAACAATTTACTTTCCTTTACCAAAGTTAACATACTAGAAATTACTGTGCATACTGTACATCAAGTCATTTCAGGTACATGTCCACAAAAATGAAGGCATGTTGTCAAAGGTCAAGTTGTAATGAATAACTATAAGTCCCTGGTTATCTAGTGGAATAGAGAAACACAGTATATAATATTAGCACCAGTATACCTCATTGTTGTCCAACAATGAGTGTGCTCACACCCAGACCTTGACTTTTATGCAATGCACTATAGCTCTACGCACCAAATGTGTGTGCATGTACGTAGGGGGTATGTGGAGGTCATGTGTTGAGTTTCTGATTGGCTCTACAACTTTGTGGTTGGCAGTAATGTCAACTTTAATAAAAACAAATAAGAAGACTAAGTAAACACTGTCATGTTGCAATTGATGCAGAGATGAGAAGCCTTTTAATCCCCCCCCCTTCTGTTTCTGTAGTAACAAAGCAATGGCCATGAATCACTTCTACAGGCTTTTCAGGTTCTCATTCCAAACGATCCAATATCTTACTGAGTGGATATCTAATTGTCCTCAGAAAATGAACAGTTAGCTATTGTCACATTAACCTTTAGCTATAGATTTTGGTGGGAGAGACAGCTGTCCGAACCTATCCAAACTTATTTTTTCAAGCCACATTTCGGGCTAAGCTTGCTGGCTAGCAAAATACTGACCATAATGGCCAGCTAGCAACTGCAGGCATTACTTTTTATTTGATGAAAGCTTAGCTCCGAACATAGCTATCGTCTTAGCTGTGACTTATGCTTGCCACTACGATCTGCAGCCAATTATCTTTGGACAAGCTGTTGCACTGACTATTAGCTATGGTATGACTCACGACTAATGGCTGTGACTAGTCACGACTCGCTGTTGCGCCAGCTGTTAGTTATGAGCTCCGACACCAGCCAACGACTAATAGCTCTGACTAGTCACGGCTTGGTCGGCTGAGTGTGTAAGTGTTCATTTTAGTTTTCTCATGTTCCTGTAGTAATGAATATGTTGGAAGATGAATGCTTTACAGTATGAATTGTGGGTTATGTTGGTAGTATTAAGTCTGTGTTGATGGCTAATCTTTTTTTCATCTACTTCTACAATAGATGACCTCAGTTGACCTCTGCAGTATCCTCCCCCTTTGGTTCCATAAGGATTTTCTCTATGGCTGTAGTTCTCTGATGAAAATTAATATTAGCCACAAGAATTTCAACTATGTAACGAAACCCACTGTTCTTTGAGATAGTAAAGCAGTTGCATGGATTTCTTTTGTATTTATTGTAACTAGGAAACAGTGATTTAAAATGAGGTTGAAACACAAACAATGGTCACTATGTTTAACAATCTTGGAGAACCAAGGGTTTCTATGTTGCACAGTAAAGATATTGTGGTTTAAAGGGATAGTTATGATTTTTGGAACCCTAGCCCTATTTGCTACTTACTAATGATGTTGTTGATTGATAGTAATTTCTCAGTACAATTCATTTTGTTCCTCATACTAGCTCCAGATAGTTAGCCATACACCAATACAAAGTCAATGGGGTCAAGCTCCTGTCTGTACAAGCTGACTGAGGACTACTAACTAAAATTGTGTGTGCACTGTGGAGTAGATTTCAGTCTCTCCATTGAAGTATTGATGAAGTTGGACCATTTCAACAACTTTGTGATGAGTGTATAGGTGGAATCACTATTATTTCATGTCAGTTTGCAATAGTGTGTAGCAAAATAGACATTTATTTATATGAAATTGTTAGAGATCATTACGTTAAAGTTGACTTTAAAGTTCGATGTCAACAAGAACTTGAGTCATAACTAGTGACAATGACCAGAGGTATTTTATAATATTATTATTTCCGTTGACTGAAATGATATGCCACTTTATTCAGTGAGTAATTGACTAAATTTAATAAAAAATATATTACTTAGGTTTTTCAATCTGGTTTCCATAGTACAGAAACAATACCCATCAAGGTGGTAGTCTGTTAGTGCTTTTAGACCTACTGTACTGCCACATTGACAGCATTGCTCATGAAATCTTACTCAATAGGTTTCAGAATTGGATCGGCCTGTTTGGCCCTGTCTTAAAATGATTTAGATCCTATCTGAGCAAGCAATATTTCTATGTTGCACTTGGCACATTTGTCTCTGACAAAGTGTGCATAAATTCTGGTCCATCCTTGGACCACCATCATTTAATTTATATGCTCCCTCTAGGACTTATCATTGTCACCAGGTGATCTGAATCCCATGAGCTCTGTCATTAATTGCATTGAGGATATGCATTTATGGACGTCTATAATTTCTTATAGCTGAACAGAGACAATACTGGGATCCTACTGTTTTGATTCTCTGTTGCTAATGACAAAACAGCATCTAGGAAACATTGGTGTGATCATGGATGCCAACCTTGACACCAACAGCCACCCATAGGATCTCAGGGCTGTCAATCCCATGGTTGCTTTTAAGAGTAAACTGAAAACCTACCTTTTTAACTTGGTGTTTGACTAGAGACATTTGCTGAAGTTTTCCTTTTTTTTTTCTTTTCTTTTTTTTTTAGGTGTGTGTGTGTGTAGCATATATTCACCTTATTTTGTCCCGCCCATTTTTGCAATTGTAAATCCATTTCCTGTTGCTGAGCTTCGTGGCTAAGATGCTAGCTGTTGTGGATAATCCCAAATTGAATAACTAATACATCTATATGTAAAAAACTGCTTGTACCAAAGATAATTGTGAAGTAAAAAAGAACAAGTAGCTTGCCATTTTGCATTCAAAACAAACAGACCTCGAAGGCTAATATATCCCTGTCTAGATACTGTGTCTTGACCTGTGGAAGTGGAATTACATAAGCAGCAAGCTGGCAGCGTCCTTGTTGCCTAGAAACACAAGGTGAATACAGACCTATTTCCATGTTTGACCATGTGTGGGCCAATATATACTTTGTGGTTCTTTCCTCCTCATGAAGCATATTGTGTTGCATGCTTTTGTGTTAAATGTGTTATATAAATAAAGCCTGATTTATTGATTGATTGAAAATCAGGTGAAGTAGCCTATAGCCCCTTTAACATAGCCTGTTCAAAGTGCGAATGTGGCCCAGGGTCGTAGAAAGCCAGTCCCAGTATCAAAATGTAGGGGAGACCTTGCTGGCCACAGGGCATCCAGGGCAGCTTCACAACTCGCACAAGTCACTGAGATATGTAGAGAAAACTTCAAATCACGTACCTTTTTTTCGTTCTCCCTTTTCTCTCGAAGCACAACTTTCCAAAAATGATTACAAATATTTCTGGGGGTCCAAACGAAGTGACAGGACAGTCCTACAGGCAGTTGTAGATGGTGAACACAATGTCAGTGTCCGAATCAAAATGTCACTGTGGGAAGTGTCTTTTTTGGCACCAAAAGTCCAAAAAGACCAAAAAAGCCACCTTTTTAGCCAAATTCTACCTGCATTTGGCAGGGGGCGGGTGTTAATATCAAGCTGCAGTGCTTGCAAGATTCTAGGTTCAGAGTTGGGACCTGAGTGTAATCTTCAAGTGTGTGGTGCTCAGTTTTGGCAAAATTGTCTAATGTGTGCATTCTAATGAATGAAAGACAAAAAATCTGTGAAATATGATGTTATGTATGGGGTCTACCATCGTTTCAGTTAGGATTTGCCTCTGACTCCGGAATGTCGGCACACACAGGGGCGGCATTATGCAGGCATTGTTTGGTTCAGTGTAAAAAAGCAAATTCAGCATAATGAGGGGCCTTCTTTATGGCAATATTGCGGGATCTCTGTTTAAAAGGGGCTTATGTTGTACCAGATTTTGAAGGTAAGAATTGCCAATTCTTGGGGGTGTAACGGAAGCATAATATAACAAATAGTGTAAGGAATTACTGCTCCCAGGGAGTAGTAAAGTAAGAGGTAATAAGTAAAGTAATAACATTACTTTTGAAATGAGTAACAAGTAACAAGGAATACATTCGTTTTTCTTTTGAGTAACAAGCTCAACACTGGTTGACAATAATTTCGTATCTAACAATTGTTAGAGATTACATGTACTGAACCATGGCAATACACCTGTATTTCTGTATTCTGTTCAACTGTGTTGAATGTATTTGTTTTTTTTTAACTGGGAATCTGTTGTTGTTGTAATGCACCATGTCTGCTTTTACTGTAAAACTTTAAAACTGTAAAACTATTTTAGGCTAATTGTTTTTATTTTGTTTTCAAATTATTAAAGGGGAATGCCACCCATTTTAAGAATTCACATATATTCCATAGACAATGCATGGGGCTCTGACTTTATGAGGCAATAAAATGTTTGTGTGAGCTCTTACATCCAAATGAGGTTTATATTCTAGCATTGATAGAAGGCCCCAGTGACATCGCCAATTGTAGGGTTCTCTCTCTGATTTGTAGCTTTAGGAGAGAGTGGTGGGTGTTCACACATACTGACTGAACTGTCCTGGGACACAGGAAGAACATGTGACTTCATCAAATGGGTGGCATTTCCCTTTAATGCCTTTACCCTGTACAGCACTTTGGATTTACCTTTGTTATGTTTAAATGTGCTCTAGATCTTGGCAGGATGGAAATGGAGGCCCCATGCAAGCTATCAGTGTGACTCAGTGCAGTAGGTCACACATCAAGATGTCACATTCAACTGTACCTAATATGAATCTTTGTTCTGTCCCTGTGTGAAGGTACTGACTTAACTATAGATAAACCACTCTGTTATTGAAAAGTGTGTGTGTGTGTGTGTGTGTGTGTGTGTGTGTGTGTATGTATGTGTGTGTGTGT
>OMKL01050162.1:0-13057 GCA_900302295.1 Parasudis fraserbrunneri
GTGCAATAGCCATAACACTGACTCCTCATACTAGATACTTAGATTAGATAGATAAATATATTATATTATATCACCCCATACTTATCAGAGGGGTTATCTTCATTTATTATATTTTTATTTGATGGTTACTACTGTAGAATGTTTAATGTTTAATGTTGCTCAGCACAAGCAATCCATATTGTATATTGACGTAGACTAAGGTAGCAATGTACAAATTGGTGTGTATATTTCGAGTGTATATTTCGTATTCTTTATTCTTTATTCTCTAATTTTATTTCTTCAACACTAGTTGGAGAATTACTTAATGGTGTGATATATGTGACTTAGGTGATTATGTGATTTATGTGACTGTGATCTATGTGAGCAAACTGTGCACCGAATTTCCCCACGGGATAATAAAGTATTTCAATTCAATCAATTCAATTCAATTCAATCTCTTGGCTGATTTACACCTGCCAGTCTGTCGCCAGCCTCCTCCTCCACCTCTCGGTAACGTAAGGGTGCCCTAGCCTGGACAGCGATGTTGTGCAGCATAGTTGTCACAGTGGCACAGCACTTTGAAGGAGAGAAGTGTAGGCCACCACTGGACTTGTACACGCACCTGAAGAGTAACTTCCATCTCCCCAGAGTGCGCTCCACGATGCTCCTGGCCACCTGGTGAGCCTCGTTGAATGCCAACTCACTGGCAGCTGTGTGATTTGCCACAAGGGTGAAGAGGTATGGCCGAAGTGGGTCCCCACTGTCCCCGAGGAAACGTCAGCGATCAGGGATTCTCACTGCCTCTTCGCCCATGGAGGAATTGGCAAACACAAACGAGTCGTGCGTACTCCCAGGCCACCTTGCCACTATGTCTGCGATTAGGCCCAGATGATCACACACCACCTGGCAGTTGACGGCAGCGTATCCATTTCAACACATGTATGAGGGTGGGATGAGGGTCCCATCGATCAGCCCAAGGACCTGTGGAATGTTGTATTTCTTCAGAAAGGCCTCTTGTATCTCCACGATGTCATACTGGCTTGTGGGAAATGTAATGTGGTCAGGGGCATATTGCAGAAACGCACCTGGAGACAGACGCCTTGCTGAGGCCGTGTCCATCACCAAGGACTTGAAGGAAGCTCCTGGTGGCATAGAACCTCAGTGCTGCCAGTAGCTGGACCTCAGTTGTAAGGGCAAAATTCCGTCTTGTTGCACGGGTAATGGTTGGTGCTACGAGGCCAAGCAACCATAGAATTTCCCCTCGGGGAAGCCTGTAATGTTCTATGGTGGTGTCGTCGTTGAGGATTTGTAGGGGATTGTGATTATCCATAATATAATAATTCAAACGCACTAGAGGACTGCGCTGACGATGCGGTCTCTGGTTCTGGTGCTATTGAACAACACATGTTTGGCAGACATGGTTTGCTCAATAGACCAAAGATTCTTCCAGTCTTATATGCTCTCCATACTTCAATAAACAACGTGTATCTAATTCACGTTGATGAGGCTGTTGTGTGCCATGGCCTAATAGCCCCTTTTAACAGCTGCCTTTTTGACGTGTCACAGATGGGTAAACAAAGGTGTAACCATAGATATAAATACTAATTAGTCCCACAGTAGCCTATAGTCTGCTGACAGTTCCGAGTCAAGACAAAACATGGTGAAGCAGCATTCAGTTACTATGCAACACATAGCTGGAACAAACCCCCAGAAAACCTGAGACTTTTTCCAACATTGACTTATGTCATATTTGTCATTGTTTGTATGTACTGAAATAGTCTAAAAGTTAACAAACACATATTTAAAAGGTTTATAGAAAATGTTTGCATAGGAGATTACGAGTGTATCCATGTGCTCTCCAGCACTGTCATACCTTGTTTAGGATCACCTACTACCAAACCAGAACTGGGAGAGTTCAAAGCATTTTGTAGAGAGGAGGCCCAGACTGTACCAAGTGAGGTAGAGTGCAGAGGATGTTTTAGTAGCTATTTGGGGATAGGCTTCTGAAGTACCCATATGAATGTATTTTGAAAATATTTGTATATTGATATAGATGCAGGAATCTTGTGTTGTAAATAGTGTTATTTATTCATGAAACCAATGCATATGTGTGTTAATTGATTTCCCACTCACATTGGTTTGTCTGTGTGGGAGGAGCTTCTAGTATAAAGGCTGGTGTAGAAGTTCCTCTGGAGTGCTGTTGGAACTTTGCAGAGTAGTATGTACTAGTGCCCAAGAGCACTAGTACATACTACTCTGTAAAGTTCCAACAGTTTCTTTCTGATATTTTAATGTTTTTGTATTTATTATTTTTTTTCTTTCCTCAACATCATTCACTGTAAATATACTGCGCTTCTTCCTGACTGGTGAAAACAGAAAAGAAAACACCTGGTGTCTACAACTGCCTCCGTGAGTCCTAAATCCACCACTTGGCCAATCCTTACACATCTGATTGATCAAACATTGATTATGTTTGAAATACTTTGGTTCATGTGAAATATTTAATAACCAAAGGCAAGGGAAACAAAATAAAGTAAATCAATGAATGAAAAAAACAAGTTAAGACTGAGTCCTGTGTTTTTGACTGAACACACTAAACCTTGAGAAATCTCTCTATCTCAGGCACCATAGAGGATGATGCCACAGCAATGTCTGAAATGTGATTACATACATTGTATGTATGTACCATAATGGTACCCTGAATGCAAAGAGCAAAAAAAAGACTCCCTGTCACAGTCACACCGTGCCTCAGGGGAATAAAACCATTAAAGTCAGTTATATATTGATGCTTTTGGTCAAAGGGCTTCATGAATATTGTAATATGTGATGGACCAAATTGGCAGTCAAATCTAATGCCGTTCTGAGCAGCGAGGGATAAATGATCTAGCGTGGGCTTCTGACCTATTAATCTGAAGATCATGAAAGGATTGTTATTATTCTTACTATAGTAGACAGATTGTCCTGAGAGGCCTATTGGTTTTCAAACTCTCTAAATGATATTTCTCATGACACAAATAGGGTTTTCAATGGCTATTGTCGAGGCTAATCTAAAAATATTTACTCTATTAGGCTATGTAGCTAAAGTGCTATATTCAGCCTACCTTATGTTGGGGCGAGTTGGGAAGTCTTCTGCACCATAGCATTACATTTTAATACGTTAATATTCCAAAATAATTAAATGATCTATTTTTAATCTTCCAACAACCCACCTTTGAACCCCCACCCAGTCTTCAAAAGCATTGGTCGAAATGGGTGCTGAATGCCAAATGAATGGATGTCTTTGGGGTAATTGCAAAATATTACTCAAATCAATGATAACTTTGTTCATGGTAATGTATGTTGCATTGCAGCCAACCTTGCGCTTGTATCTCTCTGAGTGAATGCATATGTACATGGTGTCATGTGTGTTTACATCTAGGAAGGACATGCTGAAAGACAAAATGTGGTTACCTTGTGTGAATTGGCCCAACATTTTGTTCTTCCTTTTCTTAAATACAGATGATTTCTGACCAGAATCAGATATGCCACTTTTGCCTGGAGAGCCACACCATGCATAATGTATTATCACACAAAGACTCTCATGGTCAAACAACCATCTGACTATCCCTCTAAAATGCAATTATCCTTTAATTCAAATCTGATTTCATAACACCAAGCCTCAAGACACTAAACCACTCATCTACCGATCAAGAAAATAAGAATTAATTCATGAAGTTTGACTGACATGGGATAATTTGACTTGTACTATGCATGGAAATAGAACTAACACTCATCTACAGTCAGAACCCAGATATCAAGCAGACAGCAGCATAGGAGCTTCCCACGCAAGCGGGCAAACGTAATGCACTGATTGAATGTATTAATAATCTCAGTGCTTCCTATTGCTTTATATCAACCAATCATAGTCTTGTTTTCCTTCATATGCCACATAATGGCTATTTATTTAAAGTATAATGTTTATGATGTCTACTGCTTTAGATGCATTAATTATGCCGCTCCAGCCATTTAAGGCCAATTCACCTTTTAAGCCCATTGATAAAGAACTATTGTTTTTCCCTCCTTCATTAATTGTGTCTTATATAATTTGCAATGTTTGCCCAGTTTCTCCAACTGTTTAGACCCACTGTGTACTCACTATATTGTGTTCAGCATAAGCACTTAATTAATTAGAGATTATATCATATATAGTATGATATCTTAAAATAAATATATATATATACAGTATATACATATATATATATATATATATATATATACACTAACCCTTTCTTCCCCTCACAGGTTTGTACTTAGCTATGCACTGGATTATGGCACTATGATGCGGGTAATACCACCGATTGTTTACTCTTGAGTTGATCCTATCGCCAGTTTCTGGTGTGCACACACTTGTAAGTCGCTTTGGATAAAAGCGTCTGCTAAATGACTAAACTGTAAACTGTATAGTATTTCCTATAGCCATGTTTCCTTATGATGCAGATTATATATTATATTATATTATATTATATTATATTATATTATATTATATTATATTATATTATATTATATTATATTATATTATATTATATTATATTATATTGTTATGTTATCCTATGTTATATGATATTATGTAATATTTGATAACCTACAGGACTTACATACATGTTGTACATAATCTCTTAATTCCATTTGTATTAATACTGTTCTCTTGTCTCCTAGAAACCATACATACATACATACATACTTCAGTGTTACTGCCTGTCTGTCATCAACACTTGTACCTCAGTAACCCCATGCAATTGAAAGAAACAACAAATACAACTACCCATCACTCTGCATATCTGCCTCTGCCTCACCATTTCTCTCTTACTGGACTCACATCAGTGGATGTTTAGTCCAGTTTAACCAGCAAATTCTCAAGCCATCAACTCAATTCTTTTCAGTGTATATGTGCAGAGAATACCCTACAGTATCTGGGGCTATCTGTGCTGTGTGGGAGTCTGGCTGGGTCCTGTGAGAACTCTACCTTTCTCCCTTTCTCTCTCTCTCTCTCTCTCTCTCTCTCTCTCTAGCCTTTGTTGATCTAGCCAAGGTTTAATGCATTCCTCACCACCACAGTGGCATCCAGACGTCACCGGCCAGATCACAGGTTAAATTAAGGGTCGGTCTGCTGTCTAGGAATAACAATCAGCCTGATTCAATAGAGCTCAGCTGCATCTGAGGTCAAGCAGAGTGTTGCTGCTCTTTAATTTCAACCAGGGGTTGATACTGCTGAGCACACAATCTCATGTCAGCATTACATTAAGTGTTGTTACTATACAGGTTGAATGTCCTGAGATTAGCATACAGCAACAATACAGGAGACATTAAGTGTTATGTTATTATACAGGTTGAATGTCCTGAGATTAGCCTACAGCAACAATACAGGAGACGTTAAAGTGTTATGTTATTATACAGGTTGAATGTCCTGAGATTAGCATACAGCAACAATACAGGAGACATTAAGTGTTATGTTATTATACAGGTTGAATGTCCTGAGATTAGCATACAGCAACAATACAGGAGACGTTAAAGTGTTATGTTATTATACAGGTTGAATGTCCTGAGATTAGCATAGAACAACAATACAGGAGACGTTAAGTGTTATGTTATTATACAGGTTGAATGTCCTGAGATTAGCATACAACAACAATACAGGAGACGTTAAGTGTTATGTTATTATACAGGTTGAATGTCCTGAGATTAGCATACAGTAACAATACAGGAGACATTAAGTTTTATGTTATTGTACAGGTTGAATGTCCTTAGAATAGCATATGCTAAACAGATTTTTTTTATACATACTTTATACAACTTTTCGATGACAACAGATTACTCTTTGTCTTGTAAAGCATGCCTTGTGAGAAGAGGATGTTTAGTAATTCTTTAGTAATGTTTTACTAGTATGCTGGATTTTGTGCAATCAGGACCCGTTACCGCACCAGACCACTTGAGAGCAGAGGTTTTGCAAGGAAATCTGAATGCACACTATCAAAGTGCCAACAGTTGTACTTTATTGTTTATCCAAAAAAATGTATTGTTAATTTTTCATTTTAACCTTCATCTTAATCTGTAATTGCTCTGTAAAATTAAAAAATTAAAAAATTAAAAAATTAAAATAAAAAGACAATGTATATCAGTTCCGAACTGCAGTGAGAATTAATCAACAACGTTTATCCACTTCCAATTAAGCCCATCCGTTCTCCATTAAGGTCTAGAGATTGACACAGAAAGGAGCTTCGGATATGTGTCGCTGAGCATGTTGTCATTCCAACCCACTCTCCTCTATGAACCATATTTCAGAGTGATTGCATGGCATTATGCCCTGAAGTCATAAACCATTCTAGTAAATGGCTTTGTAGTCAAAGCTTTAAAGTGCAATTATTCAATATAAACGTACTGAGACAAGAATCAAATGAAAAGCTAAAGCAGCAATCTGGGTCTGAAAAGGTTATTATCTCTGCCCCCAAGGCCGAAGTCTATGCAATCGCTTGCGCTTGCGCAGTCTGAAGTGGCAAATTGTTTTTCTAGTTAGGCAACAACTATTTTATTTGAATACATTTTCATTGTTGTCCAATGATATGAATATAGTTACACCTTTTGACCGCAAGAGGGCACTATCCTACTACACAGCCACAACAATAGACTGTAAAAAACAAAACAAATTAATGGATAAAGTGACTGTGATGGCACCCCTTGTTTTTGAGATGGTGATTTGAAGCCAAAAGTTGGCATTTGCAGGCATGGTAGATGTATACTAGTGAAACTAATATGTCTATGGAAGGACGAAATTAATATAAACCAATTTACCTTGGTAGAATTTTGTAATTCATCAACCAAAGTACATAGCACTATTTACTGGCTCCGCAATCAACTTTGGCCCGGCCCTTCAGGCTGCATCACCAATTTCACCCCCCAGGACATTTGACCATGGAGATATTGTAGGAGTGATCAGTCCACATCAAGTTGGTTGCTAATATGAGGTAAGCTAAGTCCTTACTTGAGTAATGAATTGTTTAAGTAAGAAAGCTTCTTTCAGATGGAAGACATGCTGTAAGTTTGTTTAAGAATTACCTGTTTGTCCCAAATATAAGACAGTGGTTTGGTTTTTTACCGCAAATACCTTCCTGAAAAGGGGAGGTCATTTTATATTCGCGGTCTATAGAACCACGACTCTGGAGCTGTAACCCACATAATATTTGAACGCTCTAGACTACAACTGATGATGTCTGAAAAATAGTGTGTGTGTCTCTTTAAGAAAGGAGGCTTTCTACGACTTCACTCGTAAATTACGTCAAGTTTTCAGCAACAATACAGTTGACAGCTTTTGCAGAGAATATCATTGAAATACATTGTCAGGGGTTCATGTGTGTTAGAATCAATTATATACAGAGAGGCTTTCAGGTCCTGCACTCGATTGCCAGAGAGTCGCCTAGCTCCATGTCCTGCGAGCATCATCTTACACTTGCTGTATTCCTGAATTATTGTTTTCCTGGTAGGAGGCAAGGAGGAATCCTTGATCTGTCAGAACTGTGGCCATTGGCGGCTACTTCCGGGGACATTGGAGAGGGGCAGCTGCAGTCCACTACCTCTTGGAGTCAAGCCAAGTATTCTCTGAATATTTAATTTTTTCCACCAAGAACTGAAACAATATTTTTGAGAGTACCCGTTCGTCCTCTCATTCATCCATCTTATCTTTTAAAGACTGAGATATTCACTAAAGGTTTGTTTTTGTTTATTTTGTTTATTGTGCACATGCAATGCTGCACTAAGGATCAGAGACAATCCTTTGGTTTCTTTCACAAAAAGGACTTATAATTGTTTTAAAAAAAGTTTCCTTTTATAGACATATTTGTGTAAGTTTGTTTTTATACATATTGTGAATCTCAAAGAGATAGGAAATTGTTAGAGGGTCAAAATCTCATCTACCTCAAACAAAATTATTTCACAAGTACGCTCCAGTTCAACACGATAATTTTAGTTCAACTCAAGATAGTATACCTCTATCTGACTCTGAAATAAAAGTATTTTTTCTGTTACACCTAAACTCAATTGGTATTTTTTTTTGCTATAAAGTCAGTCACTAGGTTACATATAGAGAAAGAAAAAATGGCGCCCGAACATGGACTGGAGCGTACTTAATATCCATTAAAAGTTAAATATACTGTAGCTTACCAGATTAGAGTTACTAGATTCTTTCAGTCGGAACCACGCAAATAATATCCAATCAAAACCATCAGGTGGAAGACTTGATAATAAATGAAATAAATAAATAGATTAAAAGAATTGATCTATGTACAAAGTACGGATTTGACCCAGAGTGCACAGTCTTACTAAAAAAAGGTTTGTGCAGATGTTCAATTAGAGGACTCGCAAAGAGCATTCGCCTTTATTCAACGATGTTGAGCGAATTCAACGTTTAGATGATTACCTTCCGGATGCTGTTCTATGCCAGTTCAGAGAGGGCATAACTCCAGTGTTTTTGAATGAGCAACAATCCCATGAAGACGAGGGTCCTTGCTGGAAAGTAGTTCAGTTGGACGCGTGCTGCTCTGGTGAGGCGGGTGGAGCTACACCAAATGGCAATTCCAGACCCTTAGCATGCATTATTGATGACGTGACAGTCAATTTTAGGGAGCAGAGCCGCCCGCTTTGTACAATGTCAGCCCAGAAACCCTAAACCAGCAGGCTGCAAGTCAAATTGCAGCTGCCTCCCGTTCAAAAACCCACAGTGTTTCCATGGTAATGCAGCCGGTGGAACCAGAGATGACAACAATCTCTCGAATGCATCACATGCTCAAAGCACAGTCTCTCCACCAGTTTTCCCCCTCCCAGCTGAGGTGCAACGAGTGATTGTAGAACATATTGTGAAGCATGACTCAGAAGCATGTGCACCTATTAAATTAAGATTTATTGGATTACTATTGGATTAAGACCCTTCTCTGGTAGTTCCCCAAAGCCCTCACCAAAGATGAGGTAGATTTCAGTATATGGCGTCTGCATGCTAAGCAAGTAGGCAATGGTGTCAGTCTTTCTGAGACTCAGCAGCATAGGATAGTACTGGATAGCCTACTTTCTCCTGCCCTGAATGTGGCTCTGAGTATAGGTGAGCAGGCATCTCCCAGAGCCTTCCTGCAGGAGCTAGATAATGCCTATGGAAATGTAACAGGTGGTGAAGAACTTTATATTCAGTTCTTAGAGACACATCAAAACAGAGGGGAAAGGGCATCAGATTACCTACACAGGCTCCAAACTCTCCTACAAGAGGTAGTGGAGAGGAATGGTGTAGCAGGCAGGGATGCTGATTCCCAGTTATTAAAACTGGGGGCTGCTGGGATGAGTCTTTAATAGCAACACTGTACTTGAAGGAGCCTCTTAATGACCCATCCAAAAGGATCCTGAACTTTTCTGAGCTTCTGCAGAGGATCAGAGCTTACGAGAAAGAAAACCAGCTAAAAGAGAGGAAACATCATATGGGGGCTTCTTCGACAAAAGTCCACACCACTTTGACGTCAGGTGATGATGCTGTGGATAAAAGCAACCGTGTTTCAGTTGTCCAAGATGCCTGTACTACAGAGCAGTTTGAGGAAAGGATCCAGCAGCTGGAGTCTGAACTAGAAAGAACTGCAGCTGTAAAATCTCAGCAATTAAGATATGATGGGGCCAGACAAAAGTCCATGCAGGGCACCAAAAGTATCAGTACAGCATCTCCAACCTCCTCCATATCTGCAGAGAAATGCCCAAAAGTGAGAAAATTCTATTATAAGTGTGGGGAAGATTCTCATATTCTACAACACTGTCCCGCAAACGCCGTTCTAGTGCAACAGAAATTATGTGAGAGAGCAACAAACAGCTCCACCTCAGAGTTCATCTTTAAACATTTGAGAGCTCCTGCTGGGGAACAAGTAGGAGCTCATAACCAAACAAGTTCTTCATTCTCAAGTCAGTGTATGTCTAAAATCCAGCAGAGTGATGAGGTTGGTTCTCAAATCCCAGATGGTCTTGTCGGAGAGTCTTGTGATGGTACAGCTTTGCTTGATGGTGTTCAGTGCAAGTGTCTCATTGACACGGGGTCACAAGTAACTATTGTGTCACAATCTTTCTTCTCGCAACATCTCTCCCATAGGGAATTATGTTCTATTGGAGATTTGCTAGATATAGATGGTGCAGCTGGACTAAAGGTACCTGTACCTTACCTAGGGTTTATAGAAGTAGATGCTCAGTTCCATAGGAGTGAGATTCAGCCAGATTCTACTGGCCTAAAATGGCTCAGTATATCGAAGGGAAGTGCAAGTCCTGTGAGCAGTGCATAAGACGAAAGAGTAGAGCACAAAAAGCAACCAAGTTGGTGAACATTAAAGTTAGTGGCCAGCTTGAGCTAGTTTGTATGGACTTTTTTACACTAGAACCTGACTCAGGTGACACAAGAAATATCTTGGTTATAACTGACCACCTCACAAAATATGCCCAAGCATACCCTACATGAGATCAAATGGCCAAAACAGTTGCTTCAGTTTTGTGGGAAAACGTTATCAGTGATTATGACTTTTCAAGAAGGTTGCACAGTGATCAAGGTGCAAATTTTGAGTCTGAAGTTGTGTCAGAACTATGTAAACTGTCAGGGGTTAAATCCTGCACCATGCCATATCACCCAAGGGGAAACCCTGTAGAGAGGTTCAATAGGACACGTCTCAATCTTATGGGAACTCTCAGCAACAAAAAGAACGAGTAATGGAGGAAATATGTGCGACCTTTAGTCCATGCATACAATTACAGAAGAAATTATGCAACTGGGGAAGCACCTTTCCTTCTAATGTTTGGCAGACAGCCTCGTCTCCCCATTGATCTCTGTTTTGGAATAATTCCGCAACGGCATGACCCCAAAACACACTATCAATATCTGCGGGATTTGAAGAGTAGACTTGGGTACCTGTACAGTATAGCCTCCAAAAATGCAGAAAAGGGACAAAAGGCGCTGGGATGCCAAAGTGACTGCCTTACCCATTGAGACAAAGTGTTGGTGCGCAACATGAGCCTCAGGAAAAAAAAAACATAAAATCGCAGATAAATAGGAGCCTATCGTGCATATAGTTGTAAAGCAACCAGATGAGGACATCCCCGTCTACATTGTGAAGCCTGAAGATGGCGAGGGGAGAGAGAGCGTATATTACATAGAGACTTGCTACCTTCCTGCAGATTCTTGCCTGTGAACTTGGATGTGGACTGGAGGAGCCTGATGAGGTGCATTGGCCAGTCATGCAAGCCTCTCAAATGCCAGAAGTAGGTTGGGGAACTTCCGTCTGAATGCCAGGAAGAGGAAGAACTTTGATTTCATGAAGCCTTGCTAGACTCACCTGAAGAAGTTCTCCCATTGGATTAAAGGGATGAGCAGGCACACAGTTCCCTAAATCCAGTTTTTTAATGACAATATAATCATGACATTTGAGACAATCTGCATTGTTTTAATTGTGTTCAACTCCATACAACTGCCTACCACCATGTTTTTCAAACACAGCAATTAACACTGTCTCCTTTATATGGACATTGTGTCTGAAGATTTGTCTCCACATAGCCTCTAATTACATGCGGGTGGAGATATGCACTCCACTGAGTGCCCTCCTCTAGTTTCTCCATTGGATTGGGGTTATAACAGTGAAGAACAATAACAAACAATAGCCAAGGGAGGCTGTTAATGGGCCTGCAATCATAAAAAGCCCCAGTCTGAAAACCTATTCGTTTTGGCCCCAAGAGTCAATTTGGTGGCGGGCTAAATGTTGGTTTGCTTTACCCATTAACATGAATGACAAAGAGAACATGGGTCCTAAGAGAGAAATGCCTGGATTCCAGATATTGATCGGCAGGAGTGACTCACCAAAAAGTTAGTTAGTTTAGAAAGACAAATCACCGCAGGAAAATTTTTGACTTTCCCCTTCACAACCACCCTTTATATTTCAAGGATAAATGAGATTAATACCATACAGCACAGGGACACAGTGAGGAGGAGAGTGGTTCAGAATTGGCAGCCAGGTTTTAATCCATTAAAGCTCACAATGTGATTTGGATGCCATTAAATTTTAATCAGTTTTGATGTGAGAATGAGAAAAAGACTGCACCAGAAGGAACTAATGGTGCTTATCTAACCCAGGGTAGTTTTTACATATATGCTGAAGGGAAGTGAGTGAGAGGTGGCTCTGAATTTGGTTGGCCAAATATTCTGTATCATCGACTGAAGAAATTCTTAGTGGACTAATAGTCATAGATTTTATCGACTAATTGATTGGTTGATTTAATCGACAAATCTGTAAAATTGTTTTCCACACACAATCATGCAGAGAGACCTCTTTAAATCTAGTGCTAACCAAAAAATACATTAAAATCTACTAATCTACTAAAGACCAAAGCGACCGATCAATCAACTGAGGGCAACCTACATCTATCTCTCTGTCTCTCTCTCTCTCACACACACACTCACATCCTTCACTTCTTACCCATTTCTCTCTATCATCCCACTTGTCCCATCCCTATCTACGTACGTCATTACCCCATATCTCTAACTCATATTATTCATACACTCTGTATGTCAATGTTACGCTTATTTTATCTACTGTCCTGTATAAATACTTTGTTTGCTTGTTGGCATTCTACTTAGATCCCGTGTAGGGCAGTCATTGCTGTATTCTGAATCTCTCCTTGTTGCACCGTGAAGCTTTCATTAAATTCTACCCTCAGTCAAAGACTCTGTTGTCCACCTCCATAAATAATCTGTTTAGATTATTCCTTATCACTATAAAAGTAGGCTGGTCAAGCTAAGGCTAGGCCACGCTGGCAACACCAAAGATTCTATGGATATAATGCATCCTACATATTCAGGAATTGCATGATTTGTCCATGACATCTCTTGTTAAAGAGTAAATTCAGAATTTTGGACCCCTAGCTCTATTTATTACTTACCAGTGATGTTGTTGATCAGTAGAGTCCTTTCTCAGCACAGTCCATGCTGTTCTTCATACTGGATATCTGCAGCTCCAGCTAGTTAGCTACAAAACTAATGCAAAGTCAATGG
>OMKL01050215.1:6218-27187 GCA_900302295.1 Parasudis fraserbrunneri
CGGAGGGGGAGTAGGGCGAGGGGTAGGAAGGAGGGATGGGGAAAGGTGGCTGAGATTGGGCCAGCTGGAAACTGGTCCCCAGCTTCACCCTCCATATCTTCAGTAGCTCATAAAACACCGTCAGCAAGAAGACCACAAACACAGACAGCACCATCCCTGGAAACACACAGATGGAAACACACAGATGTAAACACACACACACACACTTCTATTTTGTAAAGCATGGTAACCCAGACTAGGCTAGGATATACGTAGTAGGTTAAACAAGTTATGCTGTACAAAAAGTCAGAATTTATAGGCACACACACATGCACAAACATGGTGACTTCACACAGCTTAGCTCCACATCACACCTGACTCATCCCATTTATGCTGTCTGGTGTGTCTACAGGGCGGAAACAAAGCCTCTTCACTTCAGTCTGTTTTTGGCTATGGTCAGCTATGTCTAACTATAATGGCAGATAAACACAGTGATCTCAGCTCAAGTCTGGGTAACTGAAACTAATGCCTCATCTCCATTAGCCATGTTCAGCCTTGCATTTCTTGCTAGGCAACCTTTCAACGTTCACACCACCAACTGTGGTACATGAGCTAAACCAGTATGATACAACAGTCCCAGTCGGCTTTGGCCAGGTCTGGCCAGGTTGTAAAAGGTGGCTGTCTCAGCCGGGGTCCAGACAGGTTTGGCCAGTGGAGACAAGGCATATGAGCAACATTCTGTAAATTATTACGTGATGCTGTAAATGGGTGTTTGACTGTGTATTCACTTCAAACAAGCTGCGCGTTAAAGTCACAGCAGTAACACGAGGTAACTGAAGGAAGAAGGTATTGTCAAAGGTTCACCATCTATCCCACTATTCTCGTCCTCCTGTAGTTACCATGATGATATATTAATAGAACTCTTTGCATTAATCTCCCCGAAACAGACAATATTACTGGTCCCAGGATAGGGATGCTTTGATACCACCTTTCATTGCCGATACCGATTCAGAATACAAAACTTTCAGTATTGGCCAATACCAAGATCCGATCCATCAATTTTACTGAACAGTAGACTTAGGTCATCAGTGTGAGGTCACTGTAGAAAAATGACTGAGATGTATAATAAAATGTTCTCTATTAGAGAGATCCAACATGCATCTCTGTGTTATAAATGCAGCAAATCAAGTCACTTTGCTTCAATTTCTAGCATGTTACACACTTCTTGGTATTGGATTAGTATAGGGGAAATTCTGTGATACCGATATACTATTTTGGCTTGGTATCAGACCGATAAGCGATACCAGTATCGGTACATCTCTATCCCAGGAATACGTTTACATTTGAAAGCTTCCACTATTACAATGCTGCCTCGACTATCCTTTGGCGTAGCATTCCAACGTTCGTGTAACATACAATCGCCCGGGGCTGAGGTTAGCCTTGACCTCTCCTTGTTTTCTCCTCCTAGCTGTAAAAACAACCATCCTGTCTTGTGTTATGAATGTTGGTTCCTAAAACCCGGATAGTGGTGGGATTATGTTCAGAAAACACTGCAGTTTGTTTTAACCTGATGAACTGGTTCTGATGAATATTCAAAGAGCATGTCTCCTGGGCTGGGTTAGAGGGATTCATTGGCTGGTTCGTTATCCTTCAGCCCAACGTTACTTGCAGGGGTGCACAGATTCGGGAATCTCGTGACTCGATTTCGATTCTTGGGGTCACGATTCGATTTAAAATCGATTCTCAATTCATATTCGATTCTCGATTCAATACATGCATAGATTTGATTCTAGATTGCTGTTTGAGTTACTTTTCCCATTTGACTGTGGTAGACAGTTTGTGTAATAGGTCTAAAAAAAAAAAAAATTATAATAATAAAATAATAAATACATTTTAAAAGTTTTATTTTAAAAAAATGATTTTAGGAATTTGTGAATCGATTTAGAATCTGTAGAAGATAGAATCGCACATCCCTAGTTACCTGCAGGTCCATGTACACTCCAAAAGTCAAACAGCAGTGTCACACTGCTCGACGCCTCAAAGGTCATCTATGAGAAGGAAGACACAAGGACAGGACAGGTTGAAAAACACCAACATACATAGTAGGCTAGATAGCCCTGTCACCAAAAATACAAAATAGGCACAGAGGCATGTTTTTTTTATTCTCTGGTTGATTGACCAAGCTCTTGATACATGGACTGACACTAGACCAGTTAGTACTCAGCCTTCTTCGTGTCAAGGATCCCCAAATTGATACACACTAAGCCATGGACCCCCATTTTAAGACTTTGTCTCAGGGACCCCCCATCTGTTTTGTTGTTAGATATAATTGGCCTAAGCGCAGCATTCCACAGCTGTCCACTGAAGTGTAACAGTGGAGAAAGTGAAACTGATCAAAATTGTCACTCTTATCTAGTATATTCTCTCATTGGGCTGACTTCAAGTGAATGAAATAGTGAAATTAAACTATTCCCCATTTTTTTAGGACACCCTGAAACGTCCTAATTGAGGACCCCTGAGGGTCGCCGAACCCCATGTTGAGAACCACTGCACTAGACAACAGCTAAATATGAGTTGTTTTTTTTGTTTAGTGGCAGTAAAATGTTTGTTTGCTTTGGTAATGTTTGCAAACACTGGAGTAAAACAGATGTACATTCTTCTTACAGTGGGTTTAAGGATCTAAAAAGCTTATTTTCCATCTATAAATTAAAGTCTTCCAGAATGTGAATATAGCCCACATTTATATAGTTAATAAATGTGTGTTGGGGTTTTCAGATATAGCCGAGTCATCATGGTGTTAATGTTGTTTTCATGGCTTGTGATCTTCATGGTCATGCAACCTAATCAGCGATCAGGCCACTGCTCCTCTTGAGAGAGGCTTTATAATTAGACTAAGTGCCCAGGTGTTCACAATGCTGACCTTATTCTTCCATTCATGGCTCACTGATGTGAAACCTGTGCTACTGCTGCAGGGGCAGTATACAGTCATGTCTATTAGGCCATTATGCCTTACCAGGGTTCTCCCCAAAGAGCGTACTGGTGGTGCTGCACCACCTTGAGAACCTTCGAACCAGTCAGTTTACAGAGTATTATTTGATACTGTTGATTGTGCCCCCTGCTGCCCCCGCACCACCTTGTCACAAAATCCTGGGGAAAACCCAGTTCACCTTCTTGCCTACATTTTCTGGTACACGGTGAAGTAACTCAGAAATTCCTTGATTGCTGATCCTTCTTAAAATGTGGACTATCCCTTTAACTTCATACTAGGCTAATCATTGCATCAGTCAACATCCAAAATTATTTAAAAAAAATTTTTTTAAAGTAGCCTGCAGTGCCAAAACATCTCAACATGCATTGCTATCCAAATACTTTCAGAGTTCACTATTGGGATGTTTAAGTATATCATAATACCACAGATTTCTGTTTTAAAGTAATGTACCCTATACAGAACAGGCAGTTCATCCAATAACGCCAAGCGTCAATTAGAAGGTGATCTCATCAGATAAAGGCTGTTTTGTTCTGCGCTGCTGTTGTAGGTGTGTGACTGACTGAGGAATGTGCTGCGTGAATGTTTGTGTGCGAGTACGAGAAAAAAAAAAGAAAGAGAGAGAGAGAGGTCTGACGGATTGGACAGCAATCTCTCCTCCCTCCCTGCTGCTATTAAACCACCTGTCCATGCCTCTCTATATAGCGGCACTGTAGACCACTGTACTGTGTGTGACACCATGTTGAATGTTGTCTGTTGCTGTGTTTTGTGGGCATGTGAATGATTAGCCTACTTTCCTGCAATGTAGGGCACAATCAAACAGGTCACCGGTAATAAACAGACCTAGAGAACACAGAAGAGCAACTCATTATCTTAAGTTAGGTCTAAATCTAATTTTAAACTGGGTCTCTTTTTTTTGTGCAAGTTTAAAAGATCATCCTTTTAGGTTAACTAATGAAGGAGCCAGGTGGACACAGTGCCTGGAGCAAATATAAATGTAGCCTGATTCAATCAGCAAGGACACAGCAACTGGAACACAGATTACTGAATGAGCAACACAGCTGACGGCCATGCTGTGCCTTGTGAACCATACATCTGCTTGTTTTGCCTATTTGACCCCCACCCCCTCTATATCTCTTTTCTTTTTTTCTCCCCCAAGTTTTATTTGTCACATGCAGATACACCACATGTTCTGTGTTCTCCAAGAACGTGCTCAAAAAAAGTAAGTAAAAAAAAAAGGTACACTAAATACACTACAATAAAATAGAATGAGAAAATGTACAGTAGCAGCATTACACTATAAATAAAACGGCTATATAAATATATTCTATATTCTCGGTATGTTAATAACAGGACGGTGAGAAAGTTTCTTTCAGAGAGAATACAAACATTCACAAAATAATTTCTACCTGACACTTCTATAAACTATATGGGATTTAGAATAATGTACTGTGAAATAATCTTCCAAAGCAAAATATGCATAGTCTGTATAAATCTAAATTATAATGCATATGGCACTAAACCCACAGTTTATTTCGTCTATCACAAAATCCAACTCTCCGTATTTTGTAAAGCGTGATGTCCATGGTTAGGCTAAGATAAAGGTTATCATCACAACACATGGTAAGTAAAAGATGCAGTACAAAGAACAAGAGAGCACGACTTACAGCCATCATCATAATCAACTTGCAGGGTGCAGACACGAGATATTTAACGAGCCCTCTTTGCCTATCTCTCAGTCCCTCTGGTTTCCCATCACAGGCCAATACTCCAATTTGGACAGATATCAGCACACCTCACTTAGATTCATTCTTAAATTCACAGGAAAGCTCAATAACCGAGTCAACCCAAAATAGTTATATCCCAAACAAGACCAATGTCCTCGGTTCCGCCAGACATTCCTGCCCACTGAAATGAGGTCGCCACCCCGTGACGTTACACAGTACGGTGGGACTGATGGTAGATGGAGTTTTTAACGATCAAAACTCTTTGGTTTTCACTCTGTCAAAGTCTTTCTCAGACGCCGTGATTGCGCCATCTGTCGGAAAATGTTGGGAATGGGTCTTTCATGCGATATACGAGCTTTCAATGTCCAGATGTTCTTTATTTACCATATTAAATTACATTTTGGATATTTGTAAGTGCATGGGCAGGGTTAAAAGACAACTCATCTTTATACATAGTACTACTGTATAATGAATGACATTAGTAACAATGACTGACTTGATTGAAAACACACAAACCAATCAGCTAATTAACAGATTTTACATTCAGTGTTCAGCTAATATTAGCCCTTCAAAATCTTTTAAAGATGACAGTCTTAATGGCAACACATAATTTGGAGGAAACACATAAAAGGATACTATATCCTATTAATTGTTGCAACATAATATAAAAGCTGAACTGTAAAAATAAAGTAGCCTATAGACTACGATGAGTAGATTGCCTCTATATCATATGCCAGTTTTGGTTTCAGTGCACCCTATTCGTTATTGTGATTCAGCCATCAAAAGCTTATTTTAAAAGGGAGGCTGTCCCTTGGTCCTCCATTCTTCTCAACACTAGTTCCGTAGGTCCACCCCTTTGTTTTCTATTCTTTCAGCCAGCTGAGCAGCTGAGGGGCGTAGTAGGTGATGATGATATCAGCACCTATGGGAGAGAGCAGAATAGAACAATTGGCTTTTTCAAAGCAGGTCGGACCATCTCTTATCTATCCAGGCAGGTTGGGGAGTACCTTCATGAAAACTTATTGAAAACAGGAAACATGTTTAAATTCTTGGCTTGGTATGAAAAGCATAGTAATGCTTTTAAGGAACCTCCACTGTGTAATTTGCATGTAAAATTGTTTTTGATAGTATACAGTATATTAACAATTCTCCCTTTACAATTTTGTTTGTGACTGAATAATAAATGATGGCCAATAAACCTTTTTTGCAGCACAGACACAAAGTGGCTGTAGCCGTCTAGGAGAGTGTCTGTCTGTCTGTCTGTATGTATGTCCCCACAAAAGTAGACCAATCAGAGTTGATAATTTCATTGACGTCACACACTGAAACATCTCAGCTAACCCACCCACCAGCTCTGAGAGCTGCCTATCAAGCTATGACAAGAATTAATTCAATCCATGGAAATCAATGGGATATAAATGTGTCTCGACAATTGTCAGAAACCAAGCTACATTCACCCGCAACACACAGCTTAGCCATATCCTCTTTGATAACAGACGTAGATAAAACGTTAATATTGCTATCATCAGTGAATATTTGCTCCTCAATATATATATATATATATTTTTTTTTTTTTACAAGAATAGTTCTGTCTCCATGTCACCTGCCTTTCTGTAAGTAATGTACAGTATTCAGTTTATCCACACTTAGCTCCAGCTTCCTCTCTCCTCTCACCTGCCCTGCGGAAGGCGGTCATGGCCTCCATCACAGCGGCGCGCAGGTCAAACGCTCCAGCCTGGGCTCCGTGCCACAGCATGGCAAACTCTCCTGACACGTTGTACACTGCCAGAGGGTGAGTGGGGTGCTGGAGAACACAGTTGGGGGGGAAAAGGAGAGATTTGGATGCTCCTTCAGGGACAGACAGTGATATTTGATGAGGAAGATGTTTCTACAATGATCTGCTCAGCTGCCAGAGATTAAGAGCCGATCAAGTAACCAGAGGGTTTGTGTAGTACTATAAAAAAATCTGATTGGATAAACATTTGTATTTGGTTAAAACAAAACAAAGTAAAAATAACAAGTAAATACTGACCTTGTCCTTGACTTCTCTCACCATGTCCAAATACGGCAGTCCTGGTTTCACCATCAGTATATCAGCCCCTTCCTTTACATCTCGCTCCTGAAGCATACAAGAACAGTCATGTTTCATATCAATACAACACACACGCACGCACGCACGCACACACACACACACCACACACACCACACACACACACTTACTACAGCTCGCAGGGCCAGTCCCCTTGCGCCAGGGGGCAGCTGATAGCACCGTCTGTCTCCAAATGCAGGCTTGGACTGTGCAGCATCTCTGAATGCAGTAGAACAGGAGAGGTCAGTCTATTGTCATTGCAAATGTAATGTTACTGAATATTCTTTATTGCACTTGGGACACAAGCTTACCTGAAGGGACCATAATAACAGGATGCAAACTTAGCACTGTAGCTCAGCACTGACACCTAGAGAAGAGAAGACATTGGTCTGTTTTGGTTGTTGATGTTGTTGTTGTTTTGTTTGTTACTATTTGTTGCATTTTGACAGTAGAACAGTGGATTCGTCACCAATCCTTTTAGATCGGCTTGACTTTATAATTTGTATTTTTAGATGCAAAACACCTCTATGACCGGCAATGTCATTAACTCACTTGCCCATTCATTCGGTTATTCACGCACAGTTAGCCACTCTGCCCCTGGTGGCGGCTCACAGCCATGGAACTTTGTGTAAGACCAGTTCAATCTACCGGTATGAGAGAATGCTTCACATCTATGACATCACACGTCCTTGTTTCTGTGTATTGCATGCAATTCTGTAAAAAGGGCGATGATTGTAATAAAACAGCAGCAAACTTTCTCCCATCTGCCTACCTTGTTGCCCATGTCATTGGACACCAGTGCTTGTTTGATGGCTCCCACTCTCCCATCCATCATGTCGGAGGGGGCGATGATGTGACAGCCTAGAGGACAACAACAGAGGTTGTCAGTCAATTCTGCGGAGTCAATTATTACAGTGGTTCCCAAAGCGGGGTCCGGGGACCCTCAGAGGTCCTTGAGGGAATTCCAGGGGGGGTCACAAACAACATGAAAAAGGTAATTTTTTTCATATTATTTCATTCACAACAAGTTAGTGCAATGAGAGCAGGTACAGTATACACAAAGTTTGTTCTACCTCCCTCCATGCAATAAATAAGTGACACATTACCGCCATGTAATCCCTTTAGAGTGCAGCAGCCCCCATTTTTGACAATTAATTTTCTTGCTATGCACACCTAATAGCTTTGAGCGCAATTTGGATAAACTACAGATTTAGCATGTGCAGTATAAGAATAACTATTTTGATCAAAGGTTTCACTCTCCCCACTGTTATCTCCCCACCTACAGTAAAGTATAGACAGTTAAGCAAGTCTGTATTAAATCATATCCAAAAAAAATATCTAACAACAAAGATATTGTCAGATTGGTTTTTTTTCTCTCCCCCTTCTATTGTTTTTGTTTAAGTACATCAGGAGACGTTGAGCCAAAGTCAAATTCCTTGTATGTCATACTTGGCAATAAAGCTGATTCTGATTGGGGGGGAAAATCTTATCAAATGGGGTAAACCTAATATCTATCCAGAGGTCCTTAACATGAAACATTTTTCGGACATAATTTAAGAGTGAGAGCTCAGGCATGCTGATGGGAAGCCAGAGTGATAGCTGGTAGTCACCAGGTTCAAAAAGTACTTTTGATAATAGATAAAAGAGTAGACTTACCAGCCCGAGCATATGCCAATGCCACCTCTGCCAAACGCATGCAGCTGGCACCATTGTCCAGAGTGCCATCCTCACGCAAGATACCTGGAATACAATTGACGAGCACCATCATCAATAGACCTTTTTCACGGTGGCCATTTTGACGTGTCATAGCAGGGTAAGCACACCTAATAACATTAATTATGGTTGCGTCCCATTTCGGTGTGCCGGAGCCAGGGCCCTGGTACTGTGCATGCTGGCTCACTGGAATGGCTCTGGCACACCTAAATGGAACAGAACCATAACTGATGTTACTTATTAGTTACACCTGTGCTTACCTTGCTATGACACATCAAAATGGCCGCTGTGAAAAAGGTCTATGCTGTCATTATAAACAAAGCAGACAGTAATAAAAGAAACATGCAGTGGTCATTTTGGATGCATGAAGCAAAAACACTGACCACAGTGACCATGTGATGTATAGGGACACAGGCAGACGTCACAAGCCACCACCAGGTCAGGAAACAGAGATCTGATCTTCCTCACGGCCAACACTGCTGGTGTATCATCTGTGTCTGCACCAGAACCCCTCTCATCCTAATGGGAAAAGATGTGAAGAAAGTTTGTGGATTGCGGTATAAATGTATATGTATATATGTATGTATATTTTTGTTTTTGTAGGGAGAAAAATTTGTATTGTGTGTGTGTCTATGCAGTGGAGACAATGCTCTTTGCATTAAGTGCATTTAAACCATACCACATCTCTGTAATATTTAAATCTTACTTACATATAATTTAATTGTTGGGTTCAAATGTGTACAAAGTACAAAGTGTGTGTGTGTGCACGTTTGTGTGCATGTATCTAGATTTGAAGACATGATATGTGATTCTAGTTTTTATCTCTACACAGGTTAAAGTCTACATCGACCAACGTAGTTTACCTGTACCTACCTTTGCTATTTTTGCAGGTACACCAAAAATCAATACACATTTCAAGCCATTTTCCACAAGAGGGCGCAGCATGTCTTCAAGCTTGTTCACCCCATATCTATGGATAGAAGAGATTTGGTATACTTAGAGATGAATAAAACTAACGTACATAACATGAAAGCAACAACAAGGCATATCATAGAGGCATACAGTAAGTCTGATGTAATGCAGGATCTCAGCCTTTGCCCAAATATGGAGTTCCAGACTGTAAGCATTTTCTCTACTGAGAAAATAAATGGGGACAATTGTCCCTGTCACGGTCTGTGGTTAACACTGGCTTTTAAAACATGGATGATTTGACCTATAATACATTTCTTTCTCCAATGACACAGGGTACAATAAATTCTGATAGCCATTTTCGAATTGTTAAAATTAATCAAATTACACAAAGATTTGTAAAATATAAATAAAGAAAATATGTGAAAAGCTATAGTCCATCGTACACAACAAATGTATAAACAACATAATCCATAGTAAAAGATTTAGGAAAAACTCCATTCATTTTTAACATAGGCCATCTATTTTTAGATCTTCTGAAGTAGAAAATGCAAACAAAAGTGGAAGAAATGACGAAAAGACATCAGTAGCCTATTACCGAGAATATGTTGGAATGCTTTGGTGTAGGAATGCATTTGATCTTATTTGCTACGAATTGTTCTCGTTTTATACAAAGTACCAATTCATATCTAGCTCAGAGTCAAATATTTACCCAATCATTTCGAATCTCATACAGGAATTTCAAGGCCTGTGTGAAGTTAAGCCTGTGTGATTTTTCCAGTGCTGAAATATCTCTGTAGAACTGAATCAGAATGATAAATGTTCTGTGGGGAGGCTCATATTGTGATGGACAAAGCTAACGGATTCTTTTCTTATCTTGCTCTAGTAGTTGGCCCTGGGTCCACCCTGCATGAGTGCTTTTATCTGAAGCCAACACCCCAGGCCTCAGTAGCTTACGACTGCATTCCTACATTACTCTCCTGTATCTTGTGAGAGAGACTGATACTTGAGAGATTGATATTTTATTTAATTAAGTAGCTGGTTGGCAGCCTACTAGGCATCAACATTACCTGGCCTGTCCTGGTAGGCTGGCAATGGGCTCCACTGCATCTGGACTGTCTCTGTGGAAAATAATGGCAAAAAAGTTGATGTGTCACAAACATGGAACTAGATCCACTGTTTACATATTGATATTTGTCTTGTGTATTTCGCCGGTTAAATATTTACGTGATGAAGATTGGATAGATGAGGTTTTCAGGTCTTAAGTCTGAGGCACAGGTCTGCCAATATCGTAGTGTTGGGTGGAAATAGCCACTGTGGAGAAGTGACTCAACTGGCGACTGCATCTTTGCCCTGACAGAGAATAAATGAATGAGAATGAGAGCGAGAGAGAGAGAGAGACAGCGAGAGTGAGTGAGAGAGAGAGAGAGAGAGCACTGATCACTGCCACAAGCAGTTTTCACACTATTTTGCCACAAACTGACCAAGCATGCGTGATGCTGCCTCTTCAAACAGCTGCCTGTCCCTGACTGACAGCTGAGATAATAGAGGTTTTCACACAGCTGGAGCAAAAATAATTTGCTCACATTATGAACACACAGTCCGGACCTCTGCAATGCTGTGATGGGTTCTTTGGAACTGAAGAATTCTGCCAAAACAAATGAAACTGCCAATAATTTGGGGATGACTTTCCTCTGCAGAATGGCATTTCAACAGAGACAAGACTTGGATTTCAACAAGTAAAAAAGTTATCCTTGGCCTACTTATGTTCATTATCAATTGAATAGCCTACATTAAACGCCTAGAAAACAAAATGAGAGAATGAGCATGCACTAGGTCTTGTTTGGTTGTCACCAGCTGTATAATAAATAATATATCAAACAGTTCTGCACTTCAAATTATTTTTATGCATATTGATGTTGTAGCTACAATGTAGTCAACTCGTGCGCTGTTGCTAAAGCAGGCTAATGTCTGAGCTAATGAACATTACAGCATGTCATGTCCGCCTTTTGATTCGTTGTGATTTATTTGTAAGTATTACGTACATTAAATGCCATCAATAACTAATTTCAAACATTTACATAATGCTTGCACAAAAGGATCAGTAAATGACAGTACTCTTACCCTTGGAATAGTGGTGCTTCCGCGCTCTTCTTCCTCGCACAAGTCGTGCTCAACCCTCTAAACTCGTTTGGCCACCGTACAATGAATGAAAGTTCTCGCGAGACCGTCCAGACATTGGAAAAAAGAAAATAATATCAAGACAGCTAGCTAGCCAGCTAGCCAGGCTTGTTCTGACATTTTCGCAGCCAGCTAAACGAGGCATAAAACGCCCGACTTTTGATAAGGTAAAATTACATAATGTCATAATAAACAATAAGAAATTATCTATATCTACAGCCAACGTTAGATGTATTGACAATTTGCGACATTGAAACTGTCAGAGTATCATCGCTCACTGTCTACCTAACGTTTAGCCTGCTACGAGGGAAGGCTTAGCCACATTGTATCATCGATATGAAATTATAGAGAAATGTATCACTCTTTATATAAAGGACGAAACAATAATTTCCTTCTCTATTTTAGATCTAAATGCTGTTAGTCCGTAAATGATCATGCTATGGAAATAACGGTTTATCTAGAGTGATTAAACTCACTTTTCTCTGCTATAATTTCACTGAGGTAAAATTAGGCCCCATTCCGTTCACATAGTAGCTATACCCCAGATGTTCCCATTTTCACAGTGAATTAAAATTGTGATTTATGTGTCAAATGTATCATACTGTGCCACCCTGCCTATCATATTTTGAAGACTGTGTTTTTATTATTTAAGGGCTGACGACCACAGGTGGCTCATATTCTGGCTCTGCTTTCTGCTGTTGCCCCTCCTTCCTCCACACCTCTTTGCATGGTGGATTCAAAGATGTAAACGAAAGCAGCCCAACCAAACTGTCTGTCCTTCCACATTGCGCTCTCTGCATTCCTGCGTAGGCAACATCAATGACTCCTCTCCTCCACTCTCTCCCACCCTGAGTCTGGAGTGACACCCCTCCTGAACCAGGTCAGTGAGTGACTTGGCCTCAATCAGTCCGTCCCTGGTTGAAGACTCCCAACATCAGCGTCTCTCCCATCCCACCCTCCTTTGCCATGCTATTCTCCCTGAGGGAGCTGGTCCAATGGCTAGGCTTCGCCACCTTCGAGCTCTTCCTCCACCTGGCGGCTCTGCTGGTCTTCAGCGTGCTGGTCGCGCTGCGGGCCGACATGTTCACCCCTACGCTGAGCTGGTGGCTGGTGTTTGTCCCGCTGTTTGCCGCGGACGGCCTCAGTACCTACTTCACGGCCATCGTGTCCATCCGGCTGTATCAGGAGAACGAGAAGCGTCTGGCGGTGCTGCGGCTGCTGTGGGTGCTGACAGTGCTCAGCCTGAAGCTGGTGTGCGAGGTGCTGCTGTGTCAGAAACTAGCCGAGCAGGAGCAGGCCAGAGACCTGTGGTTCGGCCTCATTGTCTCTCCCCTCTTCATCTTGCTGCAGCTGCTGATGATCCGAGCCTGTCGCGTCAACTGAGCACAGGCGGCGGAGGGTAGTCCACCCCTGTCATCAAAAACATGGGAGCAGGGAGCACTCTTAATCAGCCATTAGAGATTTAAGTTTACACATGCCCACGTGCAAAGTACACACACACATATACACGCACACGATATATGGGAGGTTATGAACTGGTTATGCCTTAGAATGGACAGGACAACACAACAACGAGATGATGGTCTCAATGCTCCCCCTTAGCTTCTGGTCACATCCTATGACACAGGAACTCACTGAATGTCTTTTACATAGGGAGTTCATTGTGTGCATGGCTCCTCCCCTGAACACTGCTGTTTATTTGTACGGTATGTATTGTCTTTGATCTATGTTATGATCCTACCGCTCCAGCATGTTAATGTCATTCCTAATGTGAAATTCAGTGGAATATATAGAATATATAAGTTGATTCTGGAAAGACATGCACCAAACTTTATTTATGTTCTTATTTGCCTGTTTTGTTACCATTCTTGTTGTTGTTGTTGTTGTTGTTGTTGTTGTTGTTGTTGTTGTTGTTTGTATATATGTGTAAATAAACCATCAACATTTAATCATGTGCAATGAATTATGAAAAATGTTCAACTTGTAGGCGCAGTGAGATTTCAAGTATTTGGTAGTTTACATGAGCCCATTTGTTTTTGACAAATCTATGATATGCAAAATGGACAGTCGGAAGTTGTCTCTTGTGAAGGCAGTACTTTGCCACAAGGTGGCATGATTTACACTGAGTATGGGCGTGGTGGTGACAGCTCAATTTCCAGTGCTTAAGCCAGAATTTTGAGGGAGGAAAAGCACGTTTTACAAGAGAGTGATATCATGGAAGACAAAAGTATAACTGGCCTACGAAGCACAAGTTTAATGATGTTTTCATTTCCCAATTTTCCTCCCAAACTGTTTGAACAGTTTGAAAGAAAAAACAACAACAGTAAATGCTTCTGTTCTCATGGATTGCATTAACAGAACCTGATATGGGGTTTTATTAGTGTTGGACCTTGCTCAGCTGACACTGTCATGGTTATGACTAGCTCTGGCCTGTTCGCAGAGAGGGCAGGCCGTTTTTTTCTTATATAAAGAGCAACCAAATTTAGAGCATTTAACAGAGGATATATATATGTATATAGCGCCTATATTCTGTCAGGTGCTCTTTGGGGATTCACTGTTGGCAATGTCAGCGTGGTGATACATGTTTGATGAGGAACAATAATCTCCAATGCATTGTAGTGCCTAAGAATAGGCCTCTTAATGCTAATTCATTTAGTTACTCGTGTATTTACCCCACCCGGATTGGCAAGCGGTATCATTGACCTATACGCTGAATTAATACTTTATAGCGTCCTCTCCTCTGGATATTGGCATTTTTTTTCATAGTTCAACGAGTTGAAATCTAAAGGAGCAGCTAATTAGGCAGCAGGGTCTTTGATGCCACAAACAAGATAATTGGCAGCGTTAATAAAAATAGTTATGGGGGGGGGGAACAACAACATAGGATGTGTAAATCATGCGGTAATCAATTAGGCTACACTAGAAATAATCACGGATTCATTTTCTCTGCTGAAAGGGTTAAATAGTAAAAGGGGGTTGGGCAGAGCATGTTTGACTGACAGTTCTTCGTCGCCTAGTCAACAATAGATGGAGGAGGGGTTTCTTTCAGTGGGCAGTGCCCTGTAATGAAAAGGGGTGTATCCTTAACCCATACCACCAAATGAGGTGCCGTCTTGGGGTGCTGCCTGAAGACTGAGGGATGACGTTTTAGGTTTACAGGTGGAGAGGGCGGGACCGCGTCACAGACTGAGGAGGGAGGGAGGAAGAACACAAGAAAGGCAGAAGAAAAAAAATACCGTGGGGATGTATGTGTGTGGGCGATAATCGGCGCTGCAGGTACAGTTACAGCCGGATAAAGCTTTCTGTCCCAGTCCGGGAAGATCATCTCCCTAGCCCCGGAGACATTCTCCCTCTCCGCAATGTCTGGTGGAGATGTCCGTGTCCTCCACCAAGAGGCTGGGCAGGAGAGCCCGAGGATGCCGGCCTGGAAAAGAGAGATCCTCGAGCGGAGAAAAGCAAAGGGCGGCGGGTCTGGGGCAGGTGCTGCGGAGGCTTGTCCTAATGCTAGCGCGCAGCGGGTTAATGGCGAAGTAACGGGGAACGGCAGTGGCCCCAAAAATGACAATGGAACGGCCGCTGGGTCCAGTCGGAACTACACCATCACTACGGCTAGCCAGCACTTCTCAGGCAAGCGTGGCAACCTCGCCTCTCCCGATTTGTCGCCGGTGAAAACAAACAAAGACCCCTGGATGACCACCGACCCTCACGACTCACAGGAGAAAACGGAGAGGGGGGGACATGAGAGCCTGGTTCTGCATGACAGTTTGGGCCCGTTGCAGGAAAACCCTTTTATAAAACTGGAGAAGGAACGGAAGAGACGCCAGGACAGGGAAAACGCCACTCGTCCCGTTCAGCATATATTAGAATTGTATGGCAGTGTTCCGGGAATTCGGACTATTCGCGCAGAGAACATCATTATCATTGAATCTGATCCGGATTACTTTCCGGAAGCAAGTGGATTTAAAGCCGGGTCTAAATTGCAGCAAAATGGTGTGAGTGGTTATAGCTCCCTGAACGACCTCTTGGACCGGAGAGGGAGTGCTGTTACTGAGATAAGGGCCAAGGAGGTGGTTATTTATGATACCACATTAAGTAAGAGTGAGGAGAACTTGAGCACTCTGGGTCGTGCTGATCATGAGGGCTCATCATATGAGACAGGTGAGGGTCAAGGTAGGGTGAGTCGCATACTGCAGAAGTTTGACAGTAATTATGGCAAACTGCAAAAGAAATCTCGCAGCACAGAGAACCTACTGGACCTTGAGACCAGTGCAAGCAGCAGGCCAAGACCCAGACCCAAGCCACAGCCAGATCTGGTGCCAAAGTTCACGTCTCACCCTCAGCCAGACTCACCGGTCCACAAGCTAGACAAAACCCCATCATCGTCAGTCTTCCAGAGCTATCAGTCTTCCAAACCAAAGCCACAGCCCTCTGTCTGTGAAACAGACAGTGCCCCCTGCCCTGCTGGGTCGCCTCAGTCTGTGTCTTCCTTCCGCCAGCGCTTTGAGGGGAGTGGGGGCCGTAGCATAGCTGTCAACCATAGAGAGGAGACAGACAGGGTCCAGCCCAAGCCCATCAGAGAGAGAGACTGGGAGAGCACTGAGGTGTCCCCCAGATCCAAGGTGCCATGCTCTCCAGAGACCCGCCGTGCCCGTGCCGAGTCCCCCACCAGCCCTATCTTCTCCCAGAGGTCCCTCTCATCGACTGAGTTTGAGATCCGTCCCTCCCCCAAACCAGACCTATCCTTAATCCCAGATGGAGATGTCCAGGCCCGTGCCCTGGCCAATTTACGCCTACAATCAAAGAACTCCTTCACTGTCATCCCCAAGCGCCGTCTCGCTGCCCCCTCTGCGCCAGGCAGCACAGCTCCCTCCAGTCCTGTCAAGTCTCCTCCCTCCCAGAGAGCGGCAGAGGTGCCCACACCAGGAGTGCCAACCCCCCTCATCCTTACCCCCACCCCATCACCTGCAAAGAGAAAAGGAGAGGAGAGGGTGACGGTGGTGGAGAGGGCAGCTAGGCCGTCCAAGCCTGACCCGTCTTCATCTGTTACCACAACGATTACCCCTCCTCCTACCCCCACACCCTCAACCCCATCCTCTGTACCAAGCCCAGTCCCCTCTACTCCTCCTCCATCAACCCTAGTCCCCTCTACTCCTCCTGAACCATCTCCAGTCCCCTCCAGTCCTCCTGCACCACCTCCAGTCCCCTCTACCCCAGAGCCCCCATCCCCAGCTCCAGAGGAGCCTCCTGTGGACCAGCTGCCAATCACTAATATAGATGACATTGAGGTAGAGCACCTACTGCCTGTCCCTGCCCTGGCCCCCAGCCCCGTGGTGCAGAGGAAGAAGGGGAATACCTTCACTGTGGTGCCTAAACGCAAGGTTGAGTCCCAGGTCCAGCCGGCCTCCCCTGAACCCCAGCAGGATGGCTCTGGTGGGGCCCAACTGGGCTCAACGCCTCCCCAGGCACCCTATGCTCAGCTGGGCTCTCTGCTGAAGAAACGCTACCCTGCCGTGGAGGAGATTGAGGTCATCGGTGGGTACCTTTCTCTAGGAAAGTCCTGCCTCTCCAAGACAGGCTCTGCGGGCAAGAAGGTGAGATATGATGACCGACTGACCAATCTGTAGCTTGTGATATGAGGCGTGTAGAGTAAGAGTTTATGCATAATATGACAATGACCCCATTTTAACCAAGAGGGTAAACTAATTGTCTGCACTCACAAAAATATGTGACTGCCAGTGTGCACTAAAGTATTGAAACATTTTTGTGAGTGACAATCAGTTTATCCTTTTGAGAATGCACTCGAATCCCTCTGTGAAGTTCTGGAGTTGAGCGCATTAATGCTTGGTTGTCTACTTGACCATCTTCTTACTTTTGGTCAACAATACAGTTTTTTTTCTGGCATTATTGTTCAGAAAAGCCTAAAGTGTCCATCTATGTATTCTAGGGTCTACTACTTTAAATCTTCAGGTCTCAGCACATGACCTGTTCTTATGGCATCTAAGTGGATTAACCTGTGTGTGTGTTTACACAGCCTCTTGGACAACCCACAGTGCTGTCATGCGTATCACTGTCCCACAAAAGCATGTAATTTGTCGCAGAGTGCTTTATCGGGTTAGGCGGGCCTTCAAGCGTATTGACCCGACAATCTCATCAAGCCTTGACTCAATCCCTTGGACTTGGCTGCGGGAGGCCGACTTGCTGTGCGCTGCCTCAGACACTCGGCTTTCCTATCAAAGATGAAAGAAGTGAACAGGCTCTTTTTCTTTTTTTTGGAGTCAAGTTCACCTCGGTACTTGGTCAAAGCTAAGCATCGGCAGCATCCTCGTCGTAGTCGTAGGCATGGGCCTACTCTTTCTCTGTGCTTTGTAGGTGTCTCAGACCTTTATTTAGATGTTTGGTTGAGGCAGCACTCAAAAAGCACCCCTGTTTTTATGTGTCTTGAAGATAAATTGGACAATAGAAAATCTTTCAACTGCATCCTTTTTCAAATAGGCTATACTGCAGGGTGCATTGCTTTCAGATTCCAGCTGGAGTCAGCCCACATGTCATTTCAACTATATTTGAGCATGTGGATGTTTGTCTCTTTGAGGCCAACAATCAGTCAGTTACATGTTTCCATTTCAAGACATTAATCAAGAAAGGGCCATTGATTTCAGCCCATGACTTGAATTACACTTCCGCTGATGCTGGTTTGTCAAGCCTGTTGGCAGCTGTTCAATCCAGGCCAGTGTCTCAGCCTCCCTGGCCAGACTTTGGACACCGACACAGTTTCTCTGGCCCAGCCTGTCATAATCCTTTGCTCTATTACAGGCCTACAGCTACTGTCTTCTGCTACCCTGTGTACCTGGTAACAGCACTGGTCACACCCGTGTGTGTGTGTGTGTGTGTGTGTGTGTGCCTGCAGATCACCAGTGTGCATAGCCAGGAGACATTAACGAGGCATTGAGGGTTTTTGTCCCTGTCCTTTGTGGAATTCATTACCCCTGCTATGTTAGGGCTCAATACCCTCCTTTTGTTGGCAGTGTGCTCCTCCCGGTCACCAACTCAGGCTGACTGACACAGGCCAAGGTTTCTCTGGGCAGGGCTGTGGAAGCAATTATAAAGGCATCAAGGGTTGGCCTGGCCTATGTAATTTGTGTGGAATTTTTGTTCAGCGCTACTTCTGTGTGAGAGCAGGCCCAGAATGGCATCCATTCAGCGTTTTGGTTTGGGTGGTTTGTGAGCGCTCTTTTTCCACCCAAATAAAAAAGAAAAAAAGAAAAAAGGAAATTCATGAGGAAATGGACAAAGAAAAAAAAAAAAACATTCCGGATGCACTGTCTCTCATGCACATCAACATGACAAGAGAGCAGAAGCTAAGCGCAGTGGATCAGCACCTCCTACTTCACATTTTTACATCGGCATAAAGAAATAAGAAGTACATCTCAACTCATTCTCTTGCGCCAAGCTCCGATTTGAGCTCCTCGGAAGTCGTAGATCCCAACCTTGTATGGGAGTGGGAGATGGTGTGGAATGCTGGACTCTGCCCAGTTTCACTCTGTCCTGTAGACTCGTCTTTATCACTCCCTTCACCAGCATCCCTCCCTTTTTCCTCTTCTCCAGTCTGTATTGTGTTGGTTAATCAGGTCTGTCCTTTCGCTCCCGAGAGTCTCCCTGTGATCCTCTCCTCTCTGCGGGAGAAGGAATGATAGAGGTGCTATATAGGTCAAGTGCAGCTTCTTGTACCGCATCCGTCTTGATTTGCATAAAATCTAGGGAGGGCTCACGGTGAAATACACGAGCCAGGATAGACCCAGATTCCACACAGTTTCGATTGGGCTCGACTCTATTTTTGAACGATTTAGTCTGTTGGAGCTGGCAGAATGTGTGTGTTTTCTTCCCAGTATATGGCACTGGTCTTTGTTAAGCAGAGATGCAGCTGGCACTGGGAGATGGGAGGGGGTGGAGGGGTGGTTTGTTTTTGAAGTCTTCCCTCTCTGTGACCGGTTATTATGGGAAGAGGGAGAGAGACACATGTGTTTGTGAGCAGAACAGAGAGACAGTGGGAGGAAGAGAGAGAGAGAGAGAGAGAGAGAACATGGAAATATACCGTTTACCACCCGGTCTTCTTCCATTGGTCATTTCCATGTGTTTACGTAGTGAAGGGTAGGTCCCACTCAGCTGACTGGTTTGTAATTGATACAACTAGGCAGATTATGACGTCAGCTAGTTAGGTACGCTATATACAGTCAAGTAGCTGATTAAGTTTGGTGAAGAGATCATGTCAGCCATGCTCAAGAATATAGAGGTTCAGATGTATGGCAGCTCTCATTCAAATGGACGAAAAGCAGCCTATGACAATCTGCTTACTTACTATTAACTGAATTCCTGTACAACTGCATTACTAGCTGGCTCTACGTCAGCGAACAAAACAAATGTTTTTCGGATCACGATAAGCTATGGGTTAGGCAATGGGAAATATCATCACAGCCTCAACTAAACAAGTAGCCAATGATTCAGTTCCTTCATTCGTATTACATAGTGTGTACCCTTGCTAGCTAATAATTTGTTGGCCATATCCTAAATTTCTGCTCAACCACCCCAAAAATAGCAATTAATTCCTGATTGACACCCTTGATTTAGAAATCACTCCGCAACATTTCTACTCACAACAACCCAGACCTGTGTGTGTGTGTGGTGTGTGGGAGAGAGAGAGAGAGAGAGAGAGAGTGAGAATGTGAGATCTGGGCACTGTATCATCCTCCTGATAGGTTTTAGCCTGGTATGTGTTCTTCATACACCAGGTCGTGGTCGTTATGACGGTGTCTTGGCTCAGCTCGTTACGTGTCACAATGAGGAGACGGAAGTTTGTAGAGTGTTGTGTCAGGAGGTAGATACACATGACTATCCAACAGCTGTTTTGTCATAAATGTGCAAACGCATGGGCGTACACACGCACACACACACACACACACACAAACACACACACACACACACACACACACAGCCTACAGTCTGTTCAAGATGTGAATCCCCATTCTCCCCACTAGTCACAGCAGACATAGTCCTGGTTTACAGTAGCAGGCACATTCCTCTAGCTGTGTGTATGTAAGGGGAGCACTTCTCCTCCTCGCCATGTTTGGAGAACCCCCATATTTTCTTTAGTTTTTTTTGTTTTGTTTTTATCTGTGGGAAAATGTCAAGCCATGCGTATGATGCGTTTAAAAATAGCCTCTGACTTGAATAGGTAAAAGCTTTCTCTGTCTCTTGAAGGCCAATGAAAGGGTGCACACACTGTTACATTTTCATTGTGCACCCGGGCTACAGGTGTGAAAGTCCATTGTGTTTAATTATTTACCACCTACTGTAGCAGCCATTCCCCATCCCTCCCTACTTCCTGAAACCT
>OMKL01050237.1:7538-19515 GCA_900302295.1 Parasudis fraserbrunneri
TGTGATTTCCTTTCCTTTTTTTTTTATTGCCAATTTGTTCATATTGAGAATATTTCTGTGGTTTTTTATTCAGAAGGGATGCTGCTGCTGTCCATGAAGCCTTTTAGATAATTATTTGAATGAAACTCTGGCTTACCTTAACAGAGCTCTTTGTGTTTGTGTGTTTTTAATCCTCTCAGGATGCCAGCCCAGTTGTACCTTACCTAAGCATGGCGTGCGTCTTTGCTTTTATTCTAAGTTTCGGCCTGGGACCAGGTAACTGACCGAAAAACATCCCTAGTTTATTCTCCTCCTCCGTTCCGTTTGCAGGATCTGGAGCTCTAACAGTTATATCTAACATGTATTTCTTATACTGAATCTTTTTTCTCCCTATAGGTGGTGTGACTAACATCTTGAACACAGAATTATTCACACAAACCACGCGCCCTGCTGCCTATATGATTTCAGGCTCCGTGAACTGGTTCAGCTTCTTCTTCATAGGCATGCTCTTCCCATTTATTGTGGTAGGTGACAGCTGTGATTTTCTCAAAAGTAATGTCTTTATTCTCATATGTCAAATTACCCACTTGGTAGTTGGTACTATGAATACAAGCCCGAAGGACGAGTTCGGAGGCAAAGACTCAAAAGGTTGGCCGTTTGAGAGAGCTGGTGTGACTAATCGGATGAATGCAAGAAGTTTTTGAATGGAACTTAGGAAGTTTGTTCTCGCTCTCTCTCTCTCTGTCTCTCTCTCTCTCTCTCTCTTCTCCATAGACTGGGCTGCGGCAGTACTGTTTCCTGGTTTTCTTGGTCATTATCTGCTTGATCAACATCTACATATTCTTTGTTGTGCCTGAGACCAAGAACAAAACCTTTCTGGAAATCCATAATGAGTTCCAGTCCAGAGACAACAAGAAGGCTGGCATTACCGACGGCCCAAGGACAATACTGTTGTCAACGCCTCTATAAAAACACATGGAAACTGTTATTATTTACATGCAATAGGGATGCACCAATACTGATAATGGTAGTGGATAACGGGCAGATACCAGGCTAAAACAATGAAGTTGGTGTCAGAGAATTTCCCCAATACTAAAATCTGATACCAACAGAGCCATGTGTAGCATGTCAGAAATCAAAGATGAGTGACTTGATTTTCTGCATTTTGGCACATAGAAGCATGTTAAATCTCTCTATTGGAGAAAATGGATTAAATTTCAAAAAATTTCTCCAATAACCCAAAATAATGGTCTATGTCTATACTGTTCAGTGAAAGTAATGGATCGGGTCAGTACTCAATATTGGCTGATACTTAATGATTAGGATACGGAATTGGTATTGGCAGTGAGAAAACTGGTATTGGTACATCCCCTAGCCTAGTGCATACGAATGTCCAATGCAAGGCATACCTGACTATATTTGTGTCAAAAAGTTTAAATGCTGGATATGAATGATATTATGGTGACTGGTTTGAAATCCACAGATCTAGCCTTCTGTAAAATCATTGTTGATGTTCTCTGCCTCGAGACTCCGGGTTGTCAGGATATCCACAGTTACTCAGGCTTTATTCTGGAATTTATCAGCCTTGATAACTTCAAAGAAAACATCAAATATCTGATGTAATATTTTGGTTATTGCTTTGTTTAAAAACGTTTGGAATGTACAACTAATGAACATAGTCCCACGATTTTGTTTAATGAAGAAAAGAAAATATAAAATGTCGCTTTGGCTTCTTACGAGTACTAAATATTTACAAGTTTATGGTTTTGTTTTTAGATTTTTTTTGTCCACTCTGACATTTCACTTTGAAAATCATGAGTCTGCCTTTTAGACTCACAGCAAGGCATGTGATCAGGAGAACAAAGGAGTCTGAAGGTCAACAGGAAGTTCTTTTTTTATTACTGTTACAAAAAAAAGCTACAGCACTGTACAAAATACAGTAGAAAATAGCTTCAATGCATTTGGTACAGATTCCTAAATCATATCATGTTATCTAATTTGAAAACTTGGAAGGAGTAGACAGCAACCCCAAAGGAATGGATACAAGATCAGTACAACTTTAAAGGATAGTTCTCTCTCTCTCTCTCTCAAAGCCACAGGGCTCAAATCCCAAATTCCTCTGAGTTATTAGGCATTAGGGTCTTAGTATTATTTTTTCAGTTAGTACAGTGGATAAGAACTTCTTGAATGCTAAATGTCATGGAAGGTCTTGGTTAGTGATTAATGGGAAAAGCTTTTAATAAGCCTTGACCCACATTCTCAAATTCAACTGTCCCATTTGGAAACATAAAGTTGCACTATGTGGTTCTTGGGAGGAAATTTGAGCCTCAGAAAATGATTTTCTTTTTAACTGAATAAAGGGTCCCCGGAACACTGTTTAAAGCTACCTAGAACGTTTCTCTTTCACTGTGTTGTTTACATGTACAGGGGCTACAGCTTAGTGTACCTAATGAAGTACTGTATGCCTGTCTATTAGGTTGATGTTTTGTTCAAGCTGCCTCAAAGATTTTGTTTTGATGATGACAGAAGATAGAACAGGCTTATGTGTAATTTTCCCTCTCAGAGTTACACAACACAGCTTGAAACATATATATCATCATGAAATGTTAAAGTAGCGTGCATTTAGACAGTTATATAGGATAAGCTATATACTGTATAGAATTAATATTTGGAGATGATTTCTTGTAACATATCCAAAGTGTCTTTATATCCAGTGGACTTTTGAGTATAGTGCTATAGCTATGAAATGAGTGTTTCAAAATAAAGTACTCTACGGAAATAAATGTCTTCTGCAAGTGATTGAACAAGTGCCTGAGGTCATATGAATAACATATGGATACTGTTTTAGAGTGTAGGCCTTTGGACTATGTATGATAACTATATATAATATACAGTGCAGTCAGTAAGTATTTGGGCAGTGATTAATTTTTGTTATTTTGAATTTGTATTCCAGCACATTGGATTTGAAATGGAACAATGACTATGAGGTTAAAGTGCAGGCTTTCAGCTTTAATTTGAAGATGTTTACATCCATACTGTAGCCCTTTTTATACATAGTCTCCAAAAGTAATTAGACAAATTAACATTTAAACTTAGATGAAGTCATCACGTTTAATATTTAGTAGCAAATCCTTTGCAATCAATGACTGCCTGAAGTCTGCAACCAATAACTGGTCATTCATGAAATTATTTTTGTCTTCCCTGCTAACAAAGTAGAGACAAATGCCCCTCAATACAACTGAATGGGACTTAATGGGATTTTAGGTGTACAGTGGACTCTCCACCAGAATACTCAAACACAGCATGGGGTGTTATTTTTTCCAGTCCCTTAGGTTTCAAAGAAAATATAAATCATCACCCTCTTTCACTGTAAGTGAAAACACAGCGAGGTGCAATTTCAGTGAAGAGAATGTGAGTAACTCCCGATAGAAACATTTCATAACATTTAAACAGAAAAACTGACTCTGACTCCAATGAGAGAAAGAAGTGTTCTAACTAACATAAGGTTATGCGCATTTTTTTTTTAATTAGTATTATTTTTTTTTATTAAATATTAGCTCATTTGAGTAGGCTATGTTAATAACAAAATATACTAAAGTCATAATACAAAAAGTTGTTTATTTTGTATCCAAATTCAATGTGTAAAGTTTCATTCAGATTCATTGGATGAAGGAAATTGAAATTCCTACATGGTTCACCCGATATGGATGTAGTTAAACACCCTCAAATTAAAGCTGAAAATCTGCACTTAAACCTGATATTGTTCCATTTCAAATCCAATGCAATGTGCTGGAGTGCAGAGCCAAAACAGCAACAAACATTGCATTGTCTAAATGCTTATGGACTGCACTGTATTTATGTTTGTTAAAACCTGGGAATCATAAGAACTCCTTATTCTAGGTTAATTCCAGGAAACAGAAGAACATGTTGAAAACCCCGATGATCACTACAATCTCGGAAAAGGTGGATTTCTATATTGCGCTGTAGAAATAAATATAAATACATCAAATAGTTAAAATATTTCAGGAATCACAGGGGCAGGTCTTTTATTTAGTTCTATGGGGCGGGTACGTCTGAGGTCTGACTTGACTTATTGACCTATATAAAACCTATAAAACCTTCTACTCTACTGACTTTACTGGACCGCAATTGTTCGGAGTGCGATTACTCTAGTCTTCCAGTTTCAAGTCAGGTACCCGGATTGAGTAGGCCCCTCCCAAAAATGGCGACATAGAGAAAATTCCATGCTTGTTTGTTGACATACGCTAAAATCCAAACTTCTGTTTATTGTGTGAATTTACCGTTACTAACCATGTCAAGACTGATTGTTAAAAATCTTCCCAACGGGGTAAGTAGTAAACTATGTAGTCTAAACAGCACATGCCAGCTATGCTCTTGTGTGCTTGCGGTACCATTCTGTAGTAAAGTTATAATGGTTCTCAAAACCTTTTATGTCAACCTTTTCATCACCTAAATTTATATGCATTATGCCACCGAAGATTTTGTCCAAGAGATCTCCATCTGAGAAGATTGTAGTCGGTAGATATGATTTAGACCTAGTCCAGAATTATGTCTATAATGCAGGTGGGGAGATAACATTGGCTGAGTGGGAAACCTTAACCGGTGATCAGTACAGTCATTTGTATACATTGTTATTATGCTAACTTATAGTGAATGAAATAATAGTGACAATAAACTATTCGTCATTTTGCTGGGGACCCCTTGGAACCTCCTCGGAGACCCCACTTTGAGAACCACTGCTGTGGTAGACCTGTAGTGATGTGTGACACTGGTGTACCTGCAGATGAAGGAGGAGAGATTCCGAGGAATGTTTGCTGCCTTTGGGACTCTGACAGATTCTAAGCTGAAGTTTACAAAGGATGGCACGTTTCGTAAGTTCGGTTTTGTAGGTTTCAAAAGTGAGGAAGATGCGGACAAAGCATTGAAACATTTCAACAAGAGCTTCGTGGATACATCGAGAGTAACAGTAAGACAGATCATTCAATCAAACAAATGTTATTGGTTTAATGGCTTGTAGTTCGGTCAGTTTCATACTTAATACAATTTCATACTTAAGTCTTGAACCTTGTGTGCTGTCTTTCTTTCCAGGTGGAGATGTGCAAGTCTTTTGGTGACCCCACTAAGGCAAAATCCTGGAGCAAACACACCCAGAGCTCAGGCCCAGCCACATCATCTGCACCAGTTGCCAAAGAAAGCAAGAAGGTAAAAGCAGAGAGCAGCAACTTTGCGAATAGTGAAACTGAAAAAATATATACAGTATACTTAAGCCTTGGTCTTCCTTCTGTTTTGTAGCTGCTGCAAATGTGTAACTCCAAAATTTTGGATTATAGATTAGATTGTCAAAGCCCTTATACACAAAACAAATAAGGTGTTATTGGGGTGATATCAGCTGTAACTCAATTTAAACAACTTGTTTCAGTTATTCAGTTCACATACTCTTTTTACATGTTATCTTTGTATAGCTGTACTATATAAGTGTTACTAACTTACTCTGTAGCTGCATGTTAATTTGTGTGTTCCACTCTATGGTAGTCCTATGTTATGTGTACTTGATGTGTTGTGGTACTACAAGTAATGTCTCACAGCATCACATTTTGGAATGAAAGATGTTTTCTGTGCTGTCGATTCTCAGGAAAAGAATCAGAAAAAAGACATCTCCAGCGTTCTGGACAAAGTAAGTCAATCTCTTGTCTGCGATAGGATACGATATTTGTCAGCAATAACATCGGTCTACTCTTTATATATATTTGGTTTGCACCACAGAGACGTTACATATTCCTGGTAATTTTTCCACTTGTGGGGAAAAACAGACACATTCCAGTTAGCTTTACTTTAAATATCTCACAGCATCTCATTTTGGAATGAAAGATGTTTTCTGTGCTGTCGATTCTCAGGAAAAGAAGCAGAAAAAAGATGTCTCCAGTGTTCTGGACAAAGTAAGTCAATCTCTTGTCCATGACGGGATACAATATTTGTCAGCAACATCGGTCTACTTTTTATGTATATTTGGTTTGCACCACAGACATTTTTTTTGTTTTGTTTTGTTTTGCTGCTTTTAAAAACATTGCCAAAATCAATCCCCACGCTGTTTGACTGAATGTTCTAATAAGCTAACTAACAAACTAAGGTAGATTGCCCAAATTTCTAATCAGGTTTTTGACATAGAGGCAGTGTCTGTTTTGATTTTACATTCAACCTCAATAGAATTGCATAACTCTGCAGCAGCCCAGGACATTCTTTTGCGGATCCCCCCCAAAACACTCTGAACTGAAGATACACAGTAGATGTGCTGTATGTGCTGTGTAATATAGATGTGCTGTCTTTTGCGTTGTTTTAACCATCGTGTGTGGATGTGTGTGTCTGTCAGCTGGAGGAGGACCAGGGTTTCAAAGAATTTATGTCAGTACATCAGAATCGCAGTCAGGTACCTACCTGGGCCAATGACGCCGTGGAGCAAACAGCTTTCCCTGAAAAGGGAAAGACTCAGGTGAAGAAGAAATCTGCGTCTGACGATTACCTCAACTTTGATTCAGATGAATCGGAAGACGAGAAAGAGGGTGATGGTGAAGATCAGGGTAGGTAACAGTAGCCACTAATAAGTAGCGCAGCCCTTGACTAAAGAAAATTGTATCCAAATAATATTCATTTGATTTGGTCAACTAATTGAACAGTAAATTTAATAGAAAAATCTGTAAAATTGCGTTTCCCACATTATTGTCTTTTTGTGAATGAATGCAGTCATGCAGAGGGGCCTCTGTAAATGTAGTGCTTATTAACAACTTAAGTGTATTCCTGAATATTATTGTGATGCTAGACTTGCTTATTTTTCCAGGAGATAACACACCCAGTATGAAAAAAAAACGAAACTAAAAAGACCTTAATGACCGATTAGTCAACTAATCTATTAAAATCTATCTGTTAGCGCTATTATGGAGTTTTAGTTATATATGATGCTGATGATGATGGTGTGTGAGTGTGTGTGTGTGTGTGTGCGCTTGCTTGCTTACATGCATGTATGCATAACCTCTGAACACCGTTTTTAACTTCAGGTACTACTAAAGAGGCTCTGAAATCTGGCTTGTCTGATATGGAATACCTGCGCTCAAAAGTGGCCCAGACAGAGGATACCATGGAACAGAGTGGAGAGGAGGAGGAGGATGGTGAAGGTGATGATGAAGATAAAGATGACAAAGTTGGCCCTGTGCACCAGGCAGACAGTGCCTATGAGAGTGGAGACCGAGACAACATTCAGAAGACCAAATCCTCACTCCCCTCCATGGAGAAGAAACCGAGCAAAGCCAGCAAAGCCGCCAAACAGGAGGTGACTGTTGCTCAGATGGCTCCGTTTTTATTTTCTACCTGTAAAAATATTGAATTTCAGTACAGCACAATATTTGTTCCTTCAATTCTGCTGGTTAATATCCCCTTCTCCCCACCCCCCACTCCCTCCACATCCAAAGATGGAGCCCACTACAGACTTCACAGTGAAGCTAAGAGGAGCTCCTTTCAGTGTTAAAGAGGTGAGTCTGAAGTGAGCTGAAGGGAGAGAAAAGATCCCAGTAGCACTTTATATTACGGTACACAAATGACAGGGTAATTTTTGTATAATAACATTGAAATAACCACCTCATACCTGGTAATATTCTGGTAAGATCTGGTAATGACAAATAGTTATGGACGAATGCTTAATTACAAATAATGACTTGTCCCTACCAAGTAATTAAAGATTCAATACAATGAAAATAGTGTTTTGCAACCTAATAGTTTATTTATTTTTTTATTTTTTATTTTTTTACAGAAGGTATGTTGATGTAACATTACCCAAAATGTTAGAACTGTTGTGAAAATGATGAGTTAAGCCCTTTGATCTCTATCCACCTGGATATCAAAATCAAGCCATTTCAGATATCCAATCTGCTTCCTGAAGGATATTACATAATGTAATACCTGTTACCTGATTGGCCCATCAGATAGTCTGTCATGTTTTCAGTAGTTGTAAAGGATATGAGCTAGCTAGTCCACAAACAAGTAATGAAACTAGTTTGCTACAATTTAGTTAATTTTAGTGGTTCAAAAACATCCACAGCAACTGTGACAATTTATTTATCACTTGCTAGCACAGGTTTGCCAATGTTAATCTCCCATAGCAACCGATCATATTGGTCCCATGAATTTTTTACATTTGAATGCTTCATGTATTATGATACTAACTTGACATCTCCTTTCAATGAACAGAAGGCCATGCCCCCTCAGCCTACTGAGAGTTGGTTGTGCTCAGAGAGGGTGCACTAAAACAGTTGTAACAAATCAAATGATGCATCTGAAGCTGAAAAATTGATACTCATTAATATTCCACAATAAGCATTAATATCCCACAATAAGCAAAAAACTCATTGTACTGGATTTTGAAGTTATTTTTTATGTTATTACACAGTAATTGCCCTGTAATTTGTGTAATATGAAGTGCTACCAAGCTACCTTTCAAAATGACGAGTGTGTTTTTTATATCGGCATTGAAGACCCCATGTCTGTATATGTGTGTGTCATCAACAGCAACAAGTGCGAGAGTTCATGACACCCCTGAAGCCTGCAGCCATCAGAATTGGCAAGAATGAAAAAGGCGATAGAACAGGTGTGTGAGTGAACTGTTAATATGCGTTGTTTATTTAGATTTTTTTTTATGGGTGTATAAAGTACATTATGTTTGTGTTTATGTGTCTCAGGTTATGTATATGTGGACCTTCACTCTGAAGAGGAGGTTGAAAAGGCCCTGAAGAAGAACAAAGATTACATTGGTTGGTACAATGCGTCCCACTCTTGCTTTTGATCATGCGTGTATTCATGGTTGCTTCCAAATTCTATGTGCACTCAGCGCCCAATTTCTTAGATATACATCCGTGTTCATTCAAATTGATTGCTCCTACAGATTCTGAGTGAAAGGCCGTGTAAAGTTCCCCAGACCTCCGATGGTCAGATCGCTTGCAAGATTTAGAGGTGTGCCTACGTGAGACTAGCAGACCACAAACAGGCAAATATCAACCTAGCACAGAGATGGTGTGCGGCAGAGCGCCATCTCAGCATGCGTCGCTCCTTCATCTTCTTCACAGATGGGCTACAACCCACGGATTCTACTCGTGCACCTAATAAACTGGCCTCTGAGTGTCACTTGGGGTCCTAGCTGATAAAGATACGGTACGCCCACTGTGTGTTTTCAGGCGGGCGCTACATCGAGGTGTTCCGCGTTAGTTCGATGGCTAAGGGATGGAAGAATAAGAAGGACACGGACATCGACAGGACCTTCAGCAGGAACCTTAAAGAGGACGAGGAGGAGGAAGATGTGTCGGAGTCAGGGCGGCTCTTTGTCAGGAACCTGCCCTATACCTGTACCGAAGAGGAGATAAGAGACCTCTTCACCAAACATGGTACGTTAAAACACAAGAATATCCCGTAGGTCTTAAACTAGAAAATTGGACCGGACGCCCATTGTACCATAGGTTTTCAGTCGGACTCAAGATGGCTGACCAAAGCCAAAACATCCACGCACTATTAAGCTGCTGCCCGTGCACATAAAATTGAGGCCAACTTCTGTGTCCCAGACACGGCAACTAGAGCTGTTATGAATGTAACGAATCAGCGTGCAAATCTCCACTCTCGTTTTTGTTTCCAGGATCCAGAAGCCGGCTCCAATTTATTCAATATGTACGGGCAGTGCGGCAGCTCGATGACCACTCCCACTTTAGGCCAGGTTATGAATAGGGCTTTCTACTTCCTTGGCATGTCCCCATAGTCTCAATACAGATGTCATTCATTAGCATTGACAGTGGCTGCATTTAATTGATTTGTGTGGCAAGAATCATCTGAATAACCTCCAGACACTTGGGATCAGCATACCTTACCTCATGAGTAATCCAAGTCTGTAACAGCAGTCTGGTTTCGTCTGAAGATCTGAGCTCTAGGGTTCTGGTCCAGAGAAAACCATGGACCAAACTTCTCAACGAACTCATTACAGCCACTAGCATTAAATATCTCCACATAGTATGTACACAAGAACACAAACAAACAAACAAACAAGTAATGAAAACAAGCATGCAGAAGCATGGAAGATAGATTCTGTCTGTCCTATGTGGGAATATAGCGACTCAGGGAGGCTGTTGGTTAGTAGTCTTCTCTTGAATGAAGTGGTTGTAGTCTACAATCATCCACTATACCTGCAATACACACACATACACACAGAAATAAATGAAGTCTAATCCAGCCTGGTGACCCTTTACACTCTACAGGTCCCTTATCTGAAGTGCTTTTCCCCATTGACTCGCTAACCAAGAAGTCAAAAGGATTTTCCTTTGTGACCTACATGATTCCAGAGAACGCTGTGTCAGCTCTGGCTCAACTAGATGGACACATATTTCAGGTAAATTGATTTTCATGTTTAACCGATTTAAAATATGAAGTTAAATTGAGTTAATTCATCCTTCAGACAAAGAACCATATAAAGTTTTTTCAGATGAGCAATGTGTTTAAACCTAATTATCTAAAGATGTTAAGTTGGAGTGTTGTTAAAGACAATAGAGATTGAGCACTTTCAGATGATTTTACAACTACAAATACAGGGGCTGTCCAAACAAATGTCAAAACGGATTTCTATGGTTCTTTGTCTGAGGGGTGCAACTGAATTTCTAAAACTTAATTTGAACAGTAATGGGAAGTGAAATGTAAACTGCCTCTGTCCCATGCTCCTTTAGGGCAGGATGCTGCACATACTTCCCTCCACTGTGAAGAAGGAAAAGACTGAGTCCTCAGACTCTGGTGGTCCTGGGTCGTCCTCTTATAAACGCCAAAAAGATGCTAAAAGTAAAGCTAAAAGTACCAGGTATACATACACACACACACACACACACACACACACTTTTCTCCTGTAAATCCACAACCACTCAGTTCCCTCTGCTTCACTACTCCCCTGTTTATTATTTATTTTTTTCTTTCCTCTCACAGCTCTCACAACTGGAACACTCTATTTCTGGGCACAAGTGCAGTGGCGGATGCCATCGCAGAGAAATACAACACTACCAAAAGCCAAGTTCTGGATCATGTGAGTATATTTTTGTATATTTTTCCATATAGTGCCCTTTCTCACCTTACTCCCTAACTCACCCCTTGACCCATCTCTCCAGTCCAACTATACCACATGTACCTCGAATATATATACTTTTGGTGGATAAAGAAGCATGATTCTAATTCAGAAGCAGTGCAGTAGTTTACAGTATCACTGTGTGCTCTCTGCTTGTAGGAGTCAAAGGGGAGTGTCGCAGTAAGGATGGCCCTGGGAGAGACACAGATCGTCCAAGAGACACGCCAGTTTCTTCTGGACAACAGTGTGTGTCTGGATTCCTTCAGTCAGGTATGTATGATTATGGATGTTTGGGGTTTTTGCAGTCATGAAAAAAACAAGAGTTCTCATTCTCAAACGATAGGATGTTTGTGTATAAACATTTTCCAAATAGTATTAAACTTCGTCTTCAATTTGTTAATGTTTCTACTAATGTTCAGTGTGTGTTTGCTTACATTACAGGCAGCGGCAGCCAGGAGTACGACAGTGATCCTGGTGAAAAACCTTCCAGCTGGGGTGACTGTGTCAGAACTAGAGGCACTGTTCTCACCACATGGTTCATTGGGTAGAGTGCTGCTGCCACCCTCAGGACTCACCGCCATCATAGAATTCCTGGAACCAACGGAGGCTAAGCGGGCCTTCACCAGACTGGCCTACAGCAAGGTGTGTACTCATAATATTCTCGTGGTGCGTCACGCATTTCCTACCAATGTGCCGTACATGCACGCTTATTGGCCACGGTTGTCATTTAATGATAATCACCTGTTATTTGATCACAATCACCTGTTGTTTGCCCACTGAGATGTCTGCAATGATGATGTAATGTGATGTTATGAATACGGTAGCTTTTTTACAAGTGATGCTCTACAT
>OMKL01050310.1:6096-17398 GCA_900302295.1 Parasudis fraserbrunneri
ACGAAATTACTTTAATGATCACGTGTCATACCGCCCCCGGTCAAGGCCTTTTCAAAGAATGCCAGATCCATACCTGACGCACTCTAGGGGGGGAAGAGGAGGGAAGAGTGGGAAAAGTTAAGAAGAAAATACAAAAAATACCATACCAGTAACTGGTGCAATCTGGGTAGGAGGAGGAAAAGGAGAGGAGATCAAGGAATGAGCTTTAATCACGGCTTTAATCACAGCTTTAATCAGCAGATTTGAAGGAGAGCGGGACAGATGAAAGAGAGGGCAGGGAATGGACCCTTTTCACAGACGTATCAGAGCAGAGCGAACAGTCATTTATTTATCTATTTATTTATTTTTATTTAAGTGTGACGGTGAGCCAGCATCGACAAGAGTCAACGGTGTTACAGTTTACAGTTTACAGTTTACAGTTTACAGTTTACACATTTAGCAGACTGGTGTTAGTGTCATTATTAACATAACTGGCTGCAGCTGTGGTCACCTAGCTATTTTATTGTCTGTGAAAAGGGTCAGTTTATGGAATGTTTAATCGCTCTGAAGAGGTTTTCAGGGTTTGTTGGCCCATAGAAAGTATCTGGTGTTTTGTTCTCTGATGATATAGCATCGTACCTGGTCAAGGAATGTTTGCAAAAGGCAGGGTTGCAGGTTCAAATTGGAGACTTCATCGAAGTGTGTTGTGTTAAAATATTTCAACCACTGGTCATAGTTCTCCGCTGTTATGTTCTGGTCTCCAACATCAAACTGGTTGGTCAGAGCTAAGATGTTGCTGCAAACAGAACACAAGATAATCAGGCCATTAACCAACTTAAAGCTACAATACGTTCAGTTTCTGGTCACTGATTTTCTTGAATTTTGCTCCAAAACATATCTTAACAGGGCCATACTGACTCACAGTTTACGGTGAGTGAGTTTCACTGACCAGTGTAGCAGCAGTGAATGGAAAGCCTTTGTTGTCATTATTTTAAATACAATGAAAGTAGGAGCGCAACTCCTGATCAGCGCTTTAAAAGACACAAGGGAGACAAAATAAAACAAAACAAAACATCCTCAGTGAACAAACAACCACAGCCAACAACACAGGTTCTAAAATAATCTGTCAAATAAATAAATACAATGTAATTTTGTACTAGAGTAAGTGTACAGTGCAGAGATATTCCATTCTAAAGTTTCACAGAGAGGCTCGCCCTTCTAACCAGTCAAAGCTCAAAGGGAATTTTGTTGCAATAAGCACTTTTAGAGAGAAACTTGAGAACGGAATATCTCTGCACTGCTGCTACACAGGTCAGTTAAACTCGCTCACAGTAGACCGAGTCAGTATGTCCACCTTGAGGTATGTTTTGGAGCAAAATTAAAATTCAAACAAAAAAAATCTGGCTAGATTGTAGCTTTGACCTTTACCTCATTTTTAAGCTGCCTAAGTACTTTTTAGAATATAAAAGACTAAATTGAATACAGTTTGGGTACCTCCAAAAGTGGTTAGTTAGTAGCTTATTACATTTAAAGCCCCAATGCTGAATTTCTGGACCATCTAAATTGTGTGTAATGTGTAACACATTATTTAGGAGTTTGAATTGTATATGGAAAATATGCTTTTTGGGAATATTCTTAACCCATTAAAACTCAAAATACGGGTCTGTTTTACTCCAGTGTACTACAAACATTTCACAAAGCTTTTACAACGATAAAATGCAGTACAATTTCAGGTTTAACCCTCATACACTGTATAAGAGAATAAATAAATAAAAATCCAATGTCATATTTTGGTTTTCTGTGGTCAGGCTATACCCTTTTTGTTTACATTCAGATTGAGGATTGGGACTTTACAGACAACATCTGGAAGCATTTGGCAGGTGGCTGGTGTTAATTTAAGCCCTAAAGATAAAGGGTTTTGTCAAGTTTGGTTGGTATCAATGGGCAGAGGAGTACAGTATAATTTACCTATGCAAACTGCACAGAATTACCCTCGGGAAGAATTTCAATTCTTATAAAGGATATGAATTCTAATTCTAATTCTAATTCAGACCAGCAATACGTCGCCCGCACTGAATTTTGCTCGTCTCACTTCTCCTGGTGGAAAACAACAGGGATTAGACAGAGTTTGTTCATAAACTACAACTTCAGGACGAAACTCAGGGATATGAATCACGCCGAAGACTATCACGGCCCAAAAATAGTCATTACCACTTAGTTTTGCGGTCACTTGGAGATTCATAAGCGTAATATTAAATGTCCAGGTAGGGAAATTAGGAAATATCCTGCAGCCGACTGGGGAAATACCGTAGGGATAAGACTGAAGAGGCCTGAAAACGGATCAAACATAACTTTTCACAACGGTGCGACCGCTCAATGACGGCCAGTGTTGGAAAGTAACTGCTTGACTTAACGCGATGCACTAACAAAACAAACGTTTCAAACGATGTACACGTTCTGCCGACAATTTTTATACAGGCCAAATACAACGGCGGTCAATAGGAGAGGTGTCTGTTTAACCCCAAAAAGTAGGTGCAGCCACAAAAAATGCAGAAGTACCAAGATGTGCCAGGTCTGATGTATACTCCATCTAATCTGTCTGTACAGTCTGTGGTCTGTGTGTAGGCCTACGTACATACCCCCTAACACAGGAGTTGAAGTTGCTGGTAGCCTTGAAGCCCAGGATGGAGAATATGGGAATGGAGGCGTAGATGGAGGTGGCACTGTTTATAACCCCGACCAGAACGGCATCCCTCTCACAGTTATTCCTGATACGGAGAACAGATTAAACAATAACACTTTACCGGAAGAAGTGCGTTGTGGAACATTATGAGCATATTTATAATCACATTGGAGAAATCATTGTAAGTTGAATTAGCTATGACTTCAAGGTTGTGAAGTGTAACTTAAAGCTTACGTAGAATATTTTAATATCAAACTGATTATGATAGCTTGGTATAATTAAAAAACGTTTTTTTTTTTTTTTTAAACGAGACCAGACCCAAGAAAATGTATGTCTCTATATGGAGACTGAGTAGTGTGGTAGTGTCTCTCAAAATTAAGGCCACATTTCCTATCAACCTGTTGCTTTCAAGTGAATAACCAAAACATGAGATATGTTAGTGTGAAGTTGTAATTACGCAGTTTAAAAAATGTATAGCAATCCAACGGAGCTCCCACCAAATCACACATGAAGACACACTCAACGCTACATAGTGGCTACTGAACTCTGTACCGTGAAGGCAATACTTGATTTGACAGTGATATGTGGATGTTAAAATGTCAATAAACATATAAACAATAAAACTCTGTGCATAGCTGATTTTAATGACCAACTTGATGATGATAATGATCATGACAGTGAACTCACTTCTCGGGGTTGTAGCTGGAGAATGCTATGAGACCTCCGAAGGCCAAGGACAGAGAGAAGAAGATCTGAGTGGAGGCGTCCAGCCACACCTGGGGGTTCTTCAGAATCTCCCACTGAGGGACAGACACATTTCATCATATAGAGCACTTAAGAGAAACCAAGAAGTGGACCCGGGAACAGTCTCGGTTGAATGGCGTATTGTGGGTCAGTATGTATGTCAGTGCATATTTTTGCTAGAGCGGCAGAAGGTCCAATGTCTCAACTCACATCGGGAGTAAAGAGGTAGATCAGCCCATCTGTAGCTCCGGGAAGAGTGAGACCTTGAATCAGGAAGATGGTCAGCACCAGGTAGGGGAAAGTGGCTGTCACGTATACGGCCTGAAAGATTAAAACATTAAAGGCAATGCAAGTTTATTTATGAAGCACGTTTCATACAAAGAGGCAATTCAAAGCGCTTTGCATTAAATAGATAAAAAATAATTGGATAATCTTTGAGTCAGAGTAGTCCTTTAAGGGTCGATTTTCCAAATTGTAAACTATACATGTGAGGAGAAAAGGGTAAGTTCAGAATTTTGGAGCCCTAGCCCTATGTCCTACTTACCAACTGGTCTCCTAGCCCTATGTCCTACTTACCAACTGGTCTCCTAGCCCTATGTCCTACTTACCAACTGGTCCCCTTACCAACTGGCCCCCGTAAAACTAGTGACTTAACATTTTACACATATTGTACAACAGGATTGAAACAAGGACAACAATCCATAAAACAGGGAGCACATATCAGACTGTTGAGATATCTACAGAGCACGGTCACACTATTGTCTTTGAGCCACAGTTTTAAGTGAGTTGTGAATGAATGATATGTGATGCCGTCTCTCATGTGTGAAGGTTCAGAAATGGCCAAAGGATAACTCTGAGGTAAGGTGAAAACACCGTTAAGTGACATCTTTGTGGTCTCCTGGAGTTTGGTACATGGGTAGATTTTGGGGTAGATTTTTTAGCTTGGGCAGCCATGTTGTTCCCCAGTTCCACCCACCTTGCCGATGGTCTCGATGCCCCTGATGAAGCAGATGTAGACCACGCACCAGGCCGTGGCCAGGCAGACCACCATCCACCAAATCAAGGAGCCGCTGGTCTCGATGTCTGGTGTGATGTTCAGGGTCTCACGGTACCAGAAGTAGTTGACTGGCGTGCTCTTCACACATTCTTCATTATAATCTGTGTAATGGACAGGTAATGTCATATATGAAAACATGTATGAGGGGGTGTCTGGGTGGTGTAGGTTAAAGCACTCGCCTACCACCGCAGAGACTCTGGTTCTTATCAGTATCAGAGAATTACCCCAATACAAATATCCAGTCCCAAGAGCCATGTGGAACATGTCAGATATCAAAGCAAAGCTACTTCTCTTTTTCTTTTTTTTGACACATAGAAAGATGATGAAAATGTGATTATATGTCGATTGTTTTTGTCCAGTGACCCCAAACGAATGGTCTACAGTGTCTATAATGTACTCTTTTAGGAGACACTGGCTCTGTTACCTGTCAGGTTGTCACTGAGGGGACACTGGTTCTGTTACCTGTCAGGTTGTCATTGAGGGGACACTGGCTCTGTTACCTGTCAGGTTGTCATTGAGGGGACACTGGTTCTGTTACCTGTCAGGTTGTCATTGAGGGGACACTGCTTCTGTTACCTGTCAGGTTGTCATTGAGGGGACACTGGCTCTGTTACCTGTCAGGTTGTCACTGAGGGGACACTGGTTCTGTTACCTGTCAGGTTGTCACTGAGGGGACACTGGTTCTGTTACCTGTCAGGTTGTCATTGAGAGGACACTGGCTCCAAGGCAAGGGGTTCTGGAAGGAATGGAAGAAGTACCAGAGCACCCAGGCGATGATGGTGTTGTAGAACACGCCCACCAGGAATGACACCATCATGGAGGCAATGCCTACAAACAGGAAATTACATCAACACAGGAAGTAGTGTAAAAGTATTGTTTGTACAGTATATTTACCAAATATATACCAAAAATCGTCAGAGGTTACGAAGAATGTTTGTATGATAAATTAGAAATGCAAGTAACTCGGTTTGATACACGTATCGCAAAAGTCACCATGAAATGACATTACGCGGTGTTTTTTTGTTTGTTTTTTGCGCATTTCCGAACAAGACGGGCTGTTCAGGTGGGAGAGACCTACTGACCTGTCCTCAGTTAAACATACTGGCATCCACACGTTCACATCACACAGACAGACATACATACCACCGTGGAAATGATCACTGGAGCTTATCACAGACAGTTTATGTCTTCGTGTTTCAGCGCTGACCGCCTCCTCATAAGAACTATAGGCATAAACTGCCTGTGTGCTCCAGTGATCTTTCCCCCCGTCTCGCTCGAGGTGACGGAGGCGCAGCGGAATCCCTCTGTGACGCACAGGTAAGAGTCGTTTCGTAATTTCTGTGAACCTACCGACCCCTCCCAGAAAGGGTGAGATGGAGGTCCAGACGCCCATGCTGCCCTTGCGAAGCCTCTGTCCTATAGCCAGCTCCAGGTAGAGCAGGGGCAGGCCCTCGAACACCAGAGCTATCAGGTAGGGGATGAGGAACGCACCTGGGGATATGAGGGGATGGAGTTGGGTCAACAGTGATTTCAAAGTGGGGTCCAAGGACCCGCAGGCGTCCCTGTGAATGTTTCAAAATGACAAACAGTTTGATTTGTCTAAAGTCAAAGATGAATCTTGATTGAGCCAAATTTGACCCAGAGTTCAATGTACTGCTGGATCTTCCCAGACCCGAACACAAAATGATACACTTTTTTTAGAGAGACCCTCAGAATTGGCTAAAATGGTCAAAATCTGTTTTGTAGTGTTTATATAGCTGTTGTGGAGGATATCATGAAGCCTTGTTCCAATAAAATAAACTAGATGGTAGTTATTGTATTATTTTAAACGGGTCACGGCAGACCCGAACACAACATAAGGGTTTAATAGAAGTTAGCTCAGTTACTCCCACCTACGTTACATACTGAAATAAAAAGAAGTGGGTGTAACAGTGTACACTCTCAACCACACTACATATAAAATTAGATTAGATTAGATTTGATCAGACTGCATCACTTCAGGTCAGACAACACAGAAATTAATCTAAATGACAATCTTTACGATTGTGTACAATCATCTTTATGATGTCAGTGAAAAATGATTTCTCTGCCGTCGTACGTGTCAGAATCAAGTTTTCAAGTTTCAAGTTTTTATTTGTCACATGCAGTTACACCACAGTGAAATGCTTTTTTCCATGTACTTCAAGAATATGCTGAAGTTCGGATTAAAAAAAAGATACACTAAATACACTAAATATAATACAATAAAATACAATGAAAAAATGTACAGTAACATTAAACTATAAGTAAAACATCTATATGAAACTACAGTAAGTGTGGACAGTATAAACAGTATGGACAGCATGGTATTTGCATTACATGATAAGTGACAGAGTGATAAAGTGACAAATCTCCCAAACTCCTCAAAACGATGATGTCACTGTAGGAAAGGGTAATAGATGGCAGCGGGATTGGCCATTAACTCTGATTGGCTCTGATCCAGATCCATTAGGATCTTATCAGCCGGGGGTCAAGATGTCTCACCTGGAATTACACGATGAGGAGGAGGCTACATGTTGGGAATGGGTCCGTTCTAATGATTACCAGTGTGATGATGTCAATGGAAAATCCATTCAGACCCTACTTCCGGGTTGAAAAAAAACACGTGATAAACTAATAATATATAAAGTTAATGTTTCCGTTTCAAAACGATAACATCAAATCTGTTCCACTGTATCTAGAAATGCAATTCAGACTGTCTTGATAGAGAAGCTAACGTTAGCTAACGAGCGAATGTCGGCCATCTTGGCTACCTAGCCATGTACAATGCTAAGGTGACGTCATGTAAAGCTGACAAACCGGAACAAAATGCGATGGAAATGGTTGTATACGTCATGACCTGACTGGACATACGAAGACAGAAATGCAAAAGTGAACTTTTTATGTTGTTAGTTTATCACATTAGTTTCAAGGGTCAGAACGGATTTGACCCCTGAATGAAATTGGCACCACACCAGAGCCAGGGATGTGGTGGAGGGTAAACCTTCCTAAACTCAGTTTACCCACCTATTTCAATTCATTAACCTTTTTTAAACTGACATAAGAAGATAGAGGAAATTTACATGACTAATAGCAAATTGATGCAAGTTTTGGGGAAGCTACCATGGAAAGCATAGATTTGCAAGCTACCAATTACTTAACACTGGGATAATTAAGTACTAACTACAGCAAACCTAGGTTTCTGTCAAGAGAAATATATTTGGTTAACTACGATACTTGGCAGGTTGGTCAGAAGGGTTTGAATCAAGATGAGACAAAAAAAAGAAGAAAGAAATGTAATTCCTTTCTTTTCCTGTACAGCCTAAGTAGTGTGTAGTTCCAGTAGTTAACTACACCTCAAAATGGCAAAAAAGTAATGAATTGCTAAAATCACTATGCCAGTTTGAATGTAGTTGAACTACTATGAAGCTACTGAAAAATGTAGGGACTAGTTTCATTTGTGAAACTACTCCCCAACACTGGTTATGTGAAAATAGGGTTTTTGAAGCAATTAAATAATACTGTTCTGAAGAAAATAATTACTATATTGCTAATTTTGGTGTTATTGTGTTCATCGACTAGAATTCATAGTCTACTTTCCTTTTATTTTACCACTACATGATGGATCAGGAACTATAATCTATGTAGATAAAGCTTGCTATTTCCTCGCTATTTCACCACTAACTTATGGAGTTGAAATGAGGACCTTTGCAAATCGCTGTGTGCTATTATAAAAGTTATTTAATTCTGTTGCATACAGACTATCAGGTGAAACAGTTTCCCTATGTACCTTTGTTTGTCAAATACACAGTGTTGCACACCACTGACATCATCCACAGAAAAGTTTAAATCACTCTTCTCAACAGAATAGTTTAAATCACTCGTCTCAACAGAATAGTTTAAATCACTCGTCTCAACAGAATAGTTTAAATCACTCTTCTCAACAGAATTCACAAAGCTTGTATAAGAACTTGTTCATCATTTACTTTCCTGAATAATGATAACTTATAAACACAATAAATAGAACTATTATGATTAATATTATTGTTATTATTATTATTATTATTATTATTATTATTGCACTTGTCATGTGTTATTGTTTAATTATTTATTACATAATAATAATTCAAAAAAACATTTAAATATTGTTTAAAAACTTTTTTTTTTTAATATAAAACTGAAACAGATTAGCAATTCACATTTCCAACTGAAGTCTTCCAGGTGAAATCCTGTTTCTAAACTCCCTGTGATTAAGAAAAAGAAAAAGAAGAAAAAACATCATGAAGATGCTGTAGTTTCTGATACTATAATGTCATAATGAGTGTGTAATGAGTGTTCTGAGACACAGCCAGCATCTCACCTCCTCCGTAGATCTGGCAGAGGTAGGGGAATCGCCACACGTTCCCCAGTCCCACCGCAAAGCCAATGCAGGTCAGCAGGTACTGCACTTTGTTGTCCCATTTGGGTCTCTCCTCCACCTTGTCTCTATCCTCAGACCCCCCCATCCTCTGCGGGCGGCGGCACGGACAGACTCGGAGATGTCGTACCGTTCCGGTGACGTCGCAGTCCGATGGATGGAGCTTTTGTGATTCTAATCCTCACTCCGAGTCAGTTGTAATAATTTGATATAGACTAAATCACATTCTAACCGAGCTATACTTGGATCCGTGGCAGTTGTAGAGGAATTAGTCTTTCTATCTCAGTCCACTGGGGCTTGGATTATAATCTGGTTGCCTCTGCTTTGTTTTATGCATCAGTTTAGGTTTGATCTCTGCTTCCCTGTGTTGAGAAAGATAACTGAATATCTTTAGTCTTGAGTGATGTCCAGGGCTTCCTCTCTCCTTAGTGGGCCGTCCTCCTCCTCTCCTCCTCTCAGTCTGTGATTTCAACTTGTGTCTGGGATGCAGCTTTTTATAGGGTTAGCAAGGAAGTAGCACACAAGGGAAGGGAGAGTAGAATATGTTTGGCATGATGATTTTAGTTTGTTTGGAATGGAACCGGGCCAAGCCTTGAATTAATGGATAACCTGATGCTGCTGCTCTGGATTTACCCAGAGGCCCAGCTGTTCAGACACCAGTGGTGGTACAAGTACACAGTTCCTTTATTTCAATAAAAGTAGAAATACCCAGAAAGGATAGCACTCTGGTAAAAGTAAAAGCCCTCAAAATGATACATAAGTAAAAGTATATAAGTGTTTGATATTGAATGTACCTAAGTATCAAAAGCAAAACTACACATTATATATGTGACGTTTGTGTATTCCAGCGTTCAATCCTCGATCCACTGATCCCTGAAGTTAAGGTAGGAGTAGTAGGCCTAATGCAGGCTTTGATTACATCCTTTTGATGTTGACAGGCTTAAAATTTGAAAGTACGTCATCTTCATCGCAAAATAATTTTCTTCAAAGTAACCAGTAACTGGCAGGTTCTGATCACTGTAGTTGAGTAAAAAGTGTAATATTTCCTTTTGAAATGTAGTGGAGTAAAAGTAAAAGGTCCTCAGAATGGAAGTAAAGTGAAGTAGCCTACAAGTCCCTCAAAATTGTACTTAAAGGGATATTTCACTTTATTAGAACTTGTCAAAAATCTGCAATCTCATCTCTCTCTCTCTCATCTACAAGTAAGCCAGTGACCATTCCTCCCAGGTGTCAGGCTCCTCATTCACTTCCATTTATTTTGAGGACCATGTCTAAATATCATACTTCTGAAGTATACATTTATTTATTTATTTTTTAGCTAATGTTGCCATTTTCAAATTGTCAGTAGAGGAACTATTTCTTACTTGAGGTGTAGTTTGACCAACTGTCAACTTTTCACAGAATGTTTAGAATCTTTCTTCCAGCAAAGCAGCACGTAACCATGGGTAACCACTCCCCAAAAATCACATTTACTGTATCTGCTTTGTCTTTTAAAGGTAATACATCTGTAAAGATGCATCAAATGCCAAAACAAACACGTACCTTTGACTCAGAAGTGTCTGTTTTATTGAAATCTGCACAGCAGCAGTTTGTTTATACTTCAGAAGTATGATATTTAGACTAGGTCCCCAAAATGAATTGAAGTGAATGAGGAGCCTGACACCTGGGAGGACTGGTGGTGTTGACAGCGGATAACAGGGACAGAAGTGGTCGCTAGTTTACTTGTAGATGCACTTTACATAGAGGCAAGACTGCTGAAACTTGACAAGTTCTACTAAAGTGAAATATCCCTTTAAGTACAGTACTTGAGTAAAAATACTTCTCACCACATACGGATAACCTATAAAAACCAAGTCAATAAAATAAATAAACAAATAAAAACATTGATGACGGTGATGGCTGCATCACCCCGGGATGGTTGTGTCAGAGGCTGTGTCTCTTTTTATGACTCATAAAAGGATTAAAAAGGGTTTTTATATTTTAAATGGAATGTTGCATTGGAGAGGCAAAGTTCAGTGTTTGTGGTAACCAATCTCAATAGAAACACATACACCACAGTGTCGAATTTAACGTGTTTCTATAGTAAGGGAGAAAAATTATTTAACTGTATCAATAAAGAACATTATCTTTAGAACATCCATCGGCCCCTGAGAGTGGCTGAATTTTTATCCCTGACTAGTTGTTTCCAGTTCATGCACCTTGGTTGAAAGACGAAGTTGACAGATATTTTTTTCACATGTTTCTATACTGAAAGTGGCAATTAAAGGGATGGTGTCAAAACGTAATGCTTTACTCCTCAGCCTTTACAACTGTGTACTTTTCAGTCATTGGTCAGTACTGAAACAGTCTGTATTGAAGCAGCCAGTACTGAAACAGTCTGTATTGAAGCAGCCAGTACTGAAAC
>OMKL01050391.1:0-16071 GCA_900302295.1 Parasudis fraserbrunneri
TGCCCAGAGGAGGCAGAGCGGAGGGTCCGTGAGGGTGTATAGTTGGTAACCATTGCCTGTAGGTATGAGGGTGCTGCTCCCCTTGCTGCACGGAAAGCCAGGTCTAGAGTCTTGAAGCGGATTCGAGCAGCAATAGGGAGCCAGTGCAAGTCTATGAGTAATGGTGTCACATGGGCTGATTTAGGTAGGTTGGAGATCAAGCGGGCCGCTGCATTCTGAACTAACTGGCGTGGCTTAGTTGCACAAGCCGGGAGACCGGCGAGGAGGGCATTGCAGTAGTCAAGGCGTGACACAACCGATGACTGCACGAGAAGTTGGCATTGTTAGAGTCATAAATAGATACAGAACAGAAATCCTACATGGTTTTCAGAAACTTTTTGGCTCGTACAAAAATCACAGATGGTTGAAAGACACACCACTCCTCCTCCTCCAACTAGGTTTAATTTACAGATGACCAGACACAGCCTTGAAATATTGTATATTGAATAACATCTATCATAATTGAATGGATACCACACAAACATGTCCATGAAAATAACTCACCGAATAAACTTGAAGTTTGGGGGCAGCGGTGGCCTAACAGCACGTTCAGATACAACGCAAAGATAAATATTGTCTCGCTGTACCCATGTCAGTTTGACAGCTGGATACTAGCGGAAGTGACGGGAAGACATGTTACTGTGTGTGGTCTCAACATTGTTGACATTTACAAAATTGAGACCATTTCTAAATGTAACCTATTCAATATCTATAGGTTACAGAGCATTCATAGCAGTCTATTTCATTATTCATTGTGAAGATTTACCCACATTTGCTTGATCATGCCTGGTGAATTTCGTTCACACCGCCTGTAGCAAAGCTGTATCTGTTCACTTCCGTTTGTGTCTTTCCATTGACTTTGTATGCATCCACAGCGATTCTCAAAATGCAATTTCGGGTTGTATTTGAATGTACTATTAAGGTTAGAGAAGCAGGCTTGTGACTGGAAGGTTGCTGGTTCGATCCTCGGACCAGCAGAAAAAATAGGAAGTAAATTAATGAAATGAATAGCTCTCCCGTCCCTTAATACCCACCGTTAAAGTGCCCTTTAGCAAGGCACTTAACCCCCAACTGCTCCAATGGAGCTGCTCAGTGGCCAACAGTATCAGACTGTGGTTGCACTGGGTAGCTCCCGGGTGTGAATGTGTGGAAATGTGTGAAAATGTGTGAGTTTGATGCAGGGTGTTGCTGAATAAGAGCATCCGTGCTCAGCATACCTATACCCTGGGTAAATGAAGGTAAAAAAAAAATGATAACAAGATCAGAGTTTGATTATAAACTTCTCCATCACTGTCTCAGACTTAGCACGTGTTACTGGCTCTTGCTCAAAGTTTCATCACACATTTCTGAAAACAAAATATTGGCACAAAGCGAGAATTATGCCAGACTGAATAATTGAAAAGCTGTTTGTGACTCAGAATAGAACGACATTATGCCTGACAGTCTGCTAATCAGTATAATGTTTTGTTGTTGTTTTGCATCGCCTCATCACTGCAGAGCCACTGCGGATCTACACAGAGCTTTCCTGGGAGACCAGTTTGTGAGAGGGATCACGCAGGCGCTTTCATCTTGGGAAGATACTGATGCATTCAAGAATGCTCTGGGATGAAATGTCAAACATGGCAAACGACAAAGAGGAGGAAAATAAAAGCAGTGCGGGAAACAAGACAATGTATAATGAGAATACATGGAGATGAGTGGAGTACGGCTTGTTTTCTGTCTGAAGAGAAACTTGATTTCACTCTGCAGATATTTGTGACAGTGGGCTTTGACATGAAGAAGAATGCCACCTCATAGTCTTAGATTATGTGTTCTCTTTGGTGGAAACCTGACTGGCTGTCAGAATGCCTCTTATGTCATTAGAATTTATTTATTTATTTTTTTTAAATATCATAAACACACTTGTAGTAAACTGGGGTTTAGAACTGTCTTGTAGTAAATTACTTTTCTTCCATCTTTGTCACTGTGTTTGATGATTTGTGGGTGAATATTTTGAGATTGTACTAATAACTTGTTTTTCATGTTGTTTTTAATTCTTGGATTAAAGTATTTTGTTTTGCAGCCCACAACAGCTTCCCAGCTTGCTTGTACGTAGGTGAGCCACAGATGTCTTCCCCTGTGCACTTGCAGTTTCGCTCATATCCGCTCAAACTCGCAACATGTGATCACACACCAAGCATACCTACGTGTTTGTTGTAGTACTATATACAGCCTGTTAAGATCTGCGATCAAGAAAACTCACCCCAGTCCACTTTTATAGCTCCGTTTGTAGTTAACATCCACAAATGTCATCATCATCTACTGAATTTTCCTCAAATGCACCGTGATCGAAATGGCTGCCTACATCTCCCCAGCAGCTTCATCAAAATAAATATAGAACTCAAGAATAACACAGAAGTCTATGTAATAACATTTTGACTACAAATGGGACTATAAAAGTTGATTTTTCTGAAGTTTGGGTGAGTTTTTTTTAGTCTTACCAGACTAAAGAGAATACTCCCAACAAACAGGTACGTCTGCTTGGAGTGTGATTCCACGTTGCTCAAGTTTGAGCGAAATCTCAGGCACAGGTACAATTTCAGGTGAGGAAATTGTATGACATTATCTATGGCCCAAACTGGGATATCTGCAAGCAAACTGGGATGCTGATTCAGCTAGCAAGGACCCAAATTGGGTATTCCCTGACCCCTCTGGGACCCAATTTCCATTAATCTAGTTACTGTAATTGAGTATAGATTTTTTTTGAGCAATGCAACTTCTTCTGAGTGACCACTGAACCACTTGAGAAGGATTGGGCGACATGACCAATATTTTCCTTAGTTTTGACGGTATAATGGTATTTGATGGTATTTCGTTTTCCATTACAAATTACTGTGATATGACAAACAGTTGTCATGGTACTATTTCATTCAAAATGGTCGACTGTCTTTTACTTTTTAGCCACGACCAGCAGCTCTATAGCTTGCTATGTTGGTTGGTTGGTTGGTTGGTCCACAAAAGTGACCCCACCCTCTAGCGGCCACAGTTTTCACCCTAGGAGGCTGAAATTTGGTGTGGAGGTCAAGTATTTGTGTGAGGGTGTGTATGCATGCATGCACGTGTGGATGTATGCGAATGCATGGCCACAGCTATTGCGGATTCACGCTTATTTTAATACTGCTGCAAGGGAAAATGTTTTTGATTAACTTAAAAATATACAGTATATATATATATATATATATATATATATATATATTTATTTGCAATATGTATATTTATATTGTGGTCAATGGTATAGTAAAATCCATACTTTTGCATGGATCCATGACGGTATACCTTCATATTCAGTATACCTCCCAGCCCTGTACACTGGAGTAACCACAAAACCACTCATTTCAAAAACAGCTTCTTTCCTACAGCAGTCAGAATGTTTAACACCCATTGCTAGCCCCCTCTGCCCTCAAAATCCCATCTCCAGACTGAACTGTTTCTTCTTTGCTCTGGAACATCATTGTACTTTCTGTCTGACCTGACCCTGAACTGTCAGGCCTTTACTTGATATGCCGGGGGAACTGAACTGCACATACTGTATATATTCACTGTACATATTCTCACATTCAAGTGCATATTCAAGTATGTCTGCATGCTCGCTTTTCTTTTTCTTCTGTTGCACTTAAACTGAACTACCATGCTGTACCAAAACACTTACTGTCAATACTGTTGTGTGGCAATAAGTAACTATATTTTATCTTGTAAAAACCCCAACAACTGTGCATTTACTTCTACTTGAGGCACGTTTAAGTATTTACATCTACTTTTACTTTACATACGTACATTTTTTTTTTTTTACCATGAGTGCATGAACATAGTGAGCACATGAGATCAACCATTTACAGTAAAACATACTCATTCTGGTCATTACTTCTCATATTATTTTTGTTGTAAACCTTGGCCCTTTAATGTCCCGTCAAAATGTTTGCAAAAGACCAGGTCAGAAATTGCACTCAGTACATTTTGGAACTCGCTGAAATTTTAAAGTAACTGAGTACATGAGTACTTTATAAGTGTGCTACTCTAATACTTTTAGTCTAGTTTAGTTAGTTAATTTATTTCAGGACTCTTTCCACACCCATACTGTGCTATTATTCTGGTCATGTGGGGAACCACCAGAAGCAAGCCCGCGACCCATTTCGGGTCCCCACCCAAAAATATTAATGTCGCTAATTAGTACAATAACAGTTCTGTTGAAATCGCTATGAACAGCTTGTCAGTTGAGATCGCTTTGTGACCTTCCCCTCTGTGTGTATGTGTTTGTGTGTGTGGGAGAGAGAGAGAGAGAGAGGGAAGGAGAGAGTGTTAAGAGACATGAGAGTATTAACAGAGGAGCTTACTGTTGGCTAAAGGATAGCAATCCATGCAACCTCACATGGTATCCTGCACATGAATAGAACACCCTGTTAGATACTACAGTATGTGCAACAGATAGATTGGCCCCCGAATTCTTGGAGTATTTATTGACCAACAGTAGAAGACTGTGGTTACAGCTGAGACACGGAGAAAGGGAGACGTTGGTCTCTCGGGCTACTTCCGTCACCAGCTCAGGAAAAATACGCAGGCCTGGGACAATATGAAATGAATGGAGTGAGATGTAAAATTGCTTATACCAGTAAAGGTAGAGGAGACTTATTTGAGTAACAGATTTGCAATGTTCTTAGAAACATATTGACATTTTAAACTCGGAAGGTCATTCAGTGGATCTTTTTTATATTTAGAAGAGATTTTTGTTACATTTTGGGTGCATACTGATGATGTATTTCACCTTTTTTGACAATTTACAGACAATTAAGTTAGGCTAGCTATTTGACTAGTTCTGACATCAAAATGAATTATTGACATTGACATTCCTGATATTTAAGCAGTCAATTGGTATGGCACATATGACAGTTTCGTCGATGACATGAATGATTAAGCTTTCAGTTTGGACATCATCTGCATGCCATTAATTTTCCTGGCTGATTTCCCTCTTCCTATAGTCTTTGCTATAGGAATGTGGAATGGAATGTACTATGCTCTTCGGTTACAGCTCTCAGGTGTATGTGTGTAACCTCCCCGCTACATCTACACCCAAGGGATGCGTCTGTAAATAAGAGGATGTGGAAAGAGTACTGAAACATTACTCAAGCAAAGCCGTTACAATAGCAGCTTTTTAAGGGGGCGACAGCGGCTCAGGAGGTAGAGCCGTTGTCTGGTAATCTGAAGGTTCCCGGTTCGATCCCCGGCTCCTCCTGGCAGCGTGTCGAAGTGTCCTTGAGCAAGACACTTAACCCCTAACTGCTCCCGACGAGCAGGTTGGCACCTTGCATGGTTGTCTCCGCTGTCGGTGTGTGAATGTGTGAGTGAATGGGTGGGTGTGAGGCATATGTTGTAAAGCGCTTTGGATAAAAGCGCTACGTAAATGCAGTCCATTTACCATTTACCATTTTATCATGTGAGAGAACGCTACTCCTGACAATTTCTCAAGCAAAAGAGCAGTTCTCCAAAAAAAATGTGTATTTATACTTTCAAACGAAAATCTTTTTTTTTATTTTTTTTTATTGATTACCTTTTGTACATATAGTAGAGGACTCCTCTCTTGTAACAGGACTGTTTTACACGATGAAAACATCTCGTCAGTCATCCGGGAGTCTGTCCTTCAGTGACAAGAGGCACAGATGGCTGTTTTAACGGAAGGTGAGAGTTGTCACAGCTTCAAACAAAGCAGGGCAGTGTCAGGCGAGGTCTACATGTTTTGAACTAACAGTTTCTCAAAGCATGTAGGCTTTAAGGAGGTTTTAGATGTGTTAATTACCGATTCTCTTTGTCCATATTTCAGGTCTCATGGAGGCTTATTTATGATTTAGAATATGTCTTTAAACCCTATACTTTACAAACAGCCAGGGATGTGGAGGGTAAACCCACCTAAACACAGTTTACCCACCTTTTTATTTGTGAAATAGAGTATACCCGCCTTTTTAAAGTGATATAAATATTCATGATTGAAATTCACAGTATAGATTAGATTAAATTAGTATCAGATTGATGAAAGTTACACTACACTTTTTGAGGATCTATAATATATTTTGTAATACGGTGATTACAAAATGCGTTACTGTGACTAAGTATCGTAAGTGTATACTCACCTCTAATTGTACCACTGCATCACTGCAAACAACATAGAGTCAGGGTTCTGGGGGTTTGAAATACTACAACTGCTGCTCCTTTTGATATGTAAATGTCTTCCCCTTACAGTCTTGTGCCTAGCATCTAAGTTGTTATTCCACACTGCAGTACCGTGCGCGGCACCATCACTTTGTGGGGGTTGCTACACCACCGCTACAACACACGAACGCACGCACATACTTAAAATGCTGGGGCACCGAAAGATTGTCATGTCAGACTATTCTCATGAGCGCCGAGTTTTCATAGCATTTCCTACGAATTGGTGAGTTCCCAACTCTAACCCCCCTCCCAAATCCTAACTCCAACCTCAACCATAACATTGATTTAACTGTAAAAGTCACAGAAAGGCAGTGGCGTGACAACCTTGGGAAAATGGCTTTTCAAGGTTCGTAGGATATATGAAATTGGTGCGCAACTTTTCATAGCTAATACTACGAATCGCTCATGAGAATACACTGCAGGATCAAGTACTAATATGAAAGTACTATATAATAACAAGGGAACTGTATATTGTCTAGTAAAATCAAGCATGTTACCTCAATATTATATGCCTACTGTTTTTTTTATTATACTATTTTCTTTTTTGTAATATTGAGGTACTTTATCAAGCCTGACTTTACTTTGCAGTTCAGTAACCTAGGAAACGACTGAATGAATGCAGCCATACAGGTATGGTTTCCTTACGCAAAAAGTCTGTTTACTTTTCTGATAGCTGTATCACTACATAACTCATAAATGTTTAGACAAGCTTAATATTTGGTTATTTGTGATACTATGTAAATTTTCTTTTCAAACTACTTCAATCACATAGGGGTCAGTACATTTAAAAAAGTTATCAGGCACTTTGGGCAGAGCTGTTTCAGGCTGTGTGATGCACAGGCATAGAGGCAGCTCTATGTAGGTGTGTGTGTGTGTGTGTGTGTGTGTGTGTGTGTGTGTGTGTGTGTGTGTGTGTGTGTGTGTGAAGAAACAGAATTCAGAATGACGCTAGCAAATGCTAAAATCTTTTGCTTCCACTATCTCAAAAACCAAAATACTGGTCCAAGTGCTTTTTGGATTGACTGAAGGGATACCCAGTTTATTTCAAATCAGACAAGCTTCTTAAAAATGTGAACTACCCCTTTAATACAGATAACCGTCATGCATAGCTGTCACACGCTGTCAGCCTTTGTGTCACAGACTCAGTCAATCAATTTGAGAGTGAAAAAATGGCAGCAATCCAGTGAATCAAATCCATAAACAAAGCCAGTACTGGGGTGGCAGTGTTTCAACAGCTGGTGAATGGGGCTTGAACTATGAAAAAGTATCCCTGGAGGACAATGAGGATTGGTTTGTCTGGTTTGTCTGGAGGCCTTCTTGTCGTATCCTAGAAGGGGATAACAGTCAATATGATGCAAAGTGCCCATCCATCGAGAGATTATGAAAACATTCCTCATCCAAATGGTAATGCCTTTATTATAACTTCCACCCGGGATCAGAGATGAGACCTTGGGAGGAGACAAACAGTGAGAGAGGGATGGAAGGGGAGGGGAGGGGGCACAAGACCAGGACTAAGAAAGAGAGAGAGGGAGAGAGTCGTCTATGACTAGAATAACAAACAGCTCGAGGGAAGGAAAGATGTCGAACGTGAAGGGCACAGCGAATTAGTGTTAAGATAAAGACATCAGGGACTTGGTCGGTAGTGCTGCAGCTGTTTCCCTCAGTAAGTAGAGTCGGCCAGGCAGAGGGAAGTGTGTGAGAGCGAGGGGTGAGAACAAGTAACCTTATCTGCCGCTGGTGACATTAGCAAAAGTGACGGGGTCGAGCGAGCATGGGCAGTTGGGATTAGTTGGGGCTAGTTAGCGTTAAACAATACATAGCATGATGTGATTACTCCCATAAACAATAGCCAGCCAAGGCAGAAAAAACCCCAACATATTATTAATAGTGTTGTCATGATGTTACATACATTTTCTACCATTTTCTACCCAGTAAGCCTAATAACGAAGACAAGGCTCATTGTCATGAACTCATATCATTGGCCGAGCAATTAGTGAGTTTTGAGTTTGATTTTGGAAAGATATTTTTTAAGTTTTATTAATACTGTAAGCATTCCATCTGTCTCAGCTATGAGGTTTATGTTAAATACCTTTCCACCCTGTCGAGACCCTGTTTATGCAATGTAAACGCAGCCAAAGAAAGGGAGTTGCCACCGTTTAAAGAGAGTCAAAATTATTATTTTTGTTGCTTCCAAATCACTCATTGTCTCCTGAACAGGAATATAGACGGGAGGGAGTGCGGGGTTTTTTCAAATGATAAACCAAATGTAGGCACAGTCTATACAATCAGACAGTAGGTGCATTCCCCCACTTCCACCATATAATATACATGTAGTGTGTCATCTACATAATAGCACCACAACACTGGTCCTCAAACACTCAGTGGGAAGATGTGTGACACATAAATGGCATATCGAGGCAACACATTACATTAGAAGCATCTTGGTGTGCATGGTGTTTCTGAACATGCCAATTGAGCATTTTGAAACACCTGTTGATCTAAAATTCTATAATCATGATACTGGAGACACCTCTCTTGTGCTGCAATTGATGCTGAGCACAAATATATTGCTGTGCCCGTCTGAAAATTGAATTCACAAGCTCTCGATCTCAGGGTGGATATTCAAGGCCACTGAGCAAAATGAATACTTGATATTAGAAACATTAGCTTGCCAAGAAAAGTACATTTGTACCTGCCTGGGTACAATACTGTAAAGTGCTTACAACATCATCAGTAAGCCTAATAACAAAGACGACAAGGCTAATATTGTGACAGATATTCAGTCTGGATGCAAACTGACAAACCAAGTGATAAAACCGCACCATCCCAGCAGGGGCTGAGCTTTCATCCCAACAGGAACAGTGAGGTTAGGCAATGCTGACAATAGAAACAGGTACGCACATGTTTGAGATACATTTGCATCCATTTGTTATTCAGCATCTAAATACAAAGAAACAAAGACAATGAAATAATATACTTAGCCCCAGCATTTACATAATTATACAGGAGGCTATTAATACCCCCCTCAGCAGTATTAGGGAAATAACCCTTTCCCCTCCACAAGCCCAAGCATACAATGGGCTTGCTGGTTCCCGGCTGTGCAGTATGCGTACCATTATATGCTTCACTAGCTTATATCACAGCCGGGCAGATGAACGTAGACTGAGATGAACTGTAGATCTCCCAAGCGACGGTACATCATGTACTCTTATTTTACTTACTCAGAAGCATTTAATATTACGTAAACATAAAAATCCGGGCCACTGATTTGTCAAACACTTACCCTCAAACACCAGACCCTGTCTGTCTGTCTGGTTTCTGGGGGCTGACGTCTTGATAATAAAAACGTAAAATTCGGTTATTTTCACTCCAAGTCACATTCAATTCAACATGTCAGTGCCCAGAAAACAGACAAACTCTCCTAAGTGGCCCGGATTTCATGTTTAGGTAATATAAAATGCTTCTGAGTACGTCAAATGAAATTACATAATGTACTGGTGCCCGGGAGATCGAAAGTTAATTTCAGTCTATGTTCATTTGCCCGGCTGTGATATAAGCTTGCAAAGCATATAGCGATACATATACAGCCGGGAACCGGCAAACAGTGGGCTTAGCTCTGTGCCCTCCTGGCTGTCATTCAAAACATTAAAAAGACTAATGTACTGTATAGCCGGCGATATGGCCAACATACTGTCTTTTAGAGGCTGTAGCAGCGTGTGTACCCCCAGAGGAAGGCCCACGTGCACGTGTACAAGCACATGCACACACCAGTGATGTGGTGGTAGTTGAGGAGATGTGTGTACTGCTGAGAGGAAATGAGTGTGCTGTGATGCCACCAATCCTATATATAACTCAATTGGTTTTAAGGCGGATAGGTAAACATATACCTTATGTTCACAGAAAGAGGTTTGTATACTCCATACATAAATCCATACATATACTGGCTGTCTTAATCGCACATAAACACATGCTTACATGCACACACCCACACACTAATCATCAGCAAGCTAGGAATGATGGAGAAACAGATCAAACAAGATCACTCCCTCCATCCACTCTGGTCAACTGCTCTCTAAGCAAATGGAACAGCAGTCACTGTGAGTATCTGTGTGCGTGTGTGTGTGTGTGTGTGTGTGTGTGTGTGTGTGTGCGCCTGTCTTTTGAAGACATTACTTCAGCAGTATCCTATGTTACTTTGTTCTTTCTAATCCCTTTTGATGTAAGCGCTGGCATAGGACAATCAAGGAAATTGAAGAGGGCTGAGGCTGAAGTCTACTCCTCACTCAAACATGAAGAGAGGTGATCTTAAGCCAATCAGGTGCCAAGACCAGACCAGACTGAGTCACAACCATGGAGGAAGAGGTTGAGCAGGGATCAATGGGCTTACCGGCTTATGGTGTGAACTAGAAAGGCTAATACATTTATAAAACTATATGGTAACTAAACAAAGTATTAATATTTGTCATACACATACACAATATTTCACTTAATGAAATAATGAATTTGCGGTCATCATTAACATCATCATCACTATCACCACCATCATCATCATCATCATCACCACCACAACCACCACCACCACCATCAACATCATCACCACCATCATCATCATCATCATCACCACCACCACCACCACCACCACCACCATCAACATCATCAGCATCATCATCATCATCATCACCACCACCGTTACCATCAATGAGGACACCACCTAGAAATCTTTTCTTCCAGACTAGATACGGTGTGCAGGTATAGATTTAGCTAAAAGGGTTTAAAGTGCACCAAGCCAGTAAAAAAAAGAAAACAGATGAGCTAATATTTGTTGGATTGAACAGTGTCCTGAGAGTTTTACACATAAGGCGAGGAAGAGTTGCCAAGCAAGGTTCAACAGTATGTCCTTCCCCTCAGATCTTAATCACTGCCAAGTACATACAAATATTAATGATTCAGCACAATGAAAATAGTGTTTTTCAACCTTGTTGCATTTTTATTTATTTATTTATTTTGACCGAAGGTATGTTGATTTAAATTTACTCAAAATATTATAATCATTGTTGTTGGGAAAATGATGACTTGAGCATTTTGATCTCTATCACCCTGGATATCAACAGAATAAAACTTTTCAAATATCTGCTTCCCTGAAGAAATGTTATTAATAAAGCATAATTTGCTTGGGTTACCTTGATTGGCCTTGATCAGTCAGTCTGTCAGTTGGCAGTAGTTGTAAAGGATATCAGCTAGCACAAACAAGTAATGAAACTAGTTTGCTAATTTAATTAATTTGAGTGGTTCAAAAACATCCACAGCAACTGTGACAATTTATTCATCACCTGCACAGGTTAGCCGATGTTAACCTCCCATAGCAACCAATCACACTGGTCCCATGAATTTGTTTACGTTTGAAAGCTTCATGTGTTATGATACTAACTTGACATATCCTTTCAATGAACAGAAGGCCACGCCCCCTCAACATACTGAGAGTTGACTGTGTTCAGAGAGGGTGCACGAAAACAGATACAACAAATCAAATGATACATCTGAAGTTAAAAAAATGACACTCCTGACATTAATATTTCACAGTAAGCTTTTTCTGACTGAATTAACATCATTGTACTGGTTCTTTAAAAAAAAAAAAAAAGAATTGGCAGGCCCCCAGCCTATTAACCTACTAATTTCAAACAGCCCCAACATGGAAATGGCATAAATGGCCAGATGTTGACCTTTGGAGGATTTTAGTTCTATCCTATGATGCAGGCACAATAATGCAAATGAAGATATTTAAGCCAGTAGTGCAGTGGGTCTGACATTCAACCCCCTCTGGGAGAGACCATGAAGGACATGGAAAATCAGATATTGCAGGGATTTCTCTCCAGCTACCACCACATATGGGCATTTAAAATTTGCTTCCTCAGGCGTAGCATACTGTACACGTTCTGTCAGAGGGACAAAACTTTTTGGAAGGGTTAGGGTTGCATAGCCATAGCTCTCTCCACAGGCCTCGGTTTCACATTTGTCATTTCAATGTGACTTTTGTGATCCGATGACATCCGACAGACCTGACATCCACACTTGACACTTGAATGAAAACTCTGTAGTCAGATCTGTGTTCGGATCTCATGTTCCGGCAAAAAATACATAATGGTGAAATAAATCTAGTAAAAGGCGAGAGAAGCCATGTTCTTTCATCCATCTTCTCACTGGAGAACAGCTTTCTATAATAACTGAATAACTCTATGGAAACACATTTACCTGGACTAATATAGCCTCAATAGTCTATTTCTATAGCATATCCTGTCTGTCATCCAATGGGCCAAACTTGAAACCATCAGAAAGCAGTTCATCCTGGATCAGTCCTCTAATCAATGTCAGTTTACTTTCATTTTCACTTCGGAGTTTGAGGGAATACATCTTTTAAGAAGACATTTTTAAGAAGATGCCTATAATTGTGCTTGAAACAATCGCAATACAAATTTACTGACACTTTAAAATGAGGAGAGGAGAGAGACTGGCATCAATCGCTGCCCCAATTGGGAACTGTGCGTGAGAGAGAGAGTGAGAAGGAGAAAGAGAACGACTTTGTATGCACACGCTAGCCTATCCCATTTGCATTTGCCCAATATAACAACATCATGTGTGACATAAAATATTTCATCAGCTGTGCGTGAGGCGCAAAATACTGAGACTATTATTGAAAGTTAGATGAATAAATAAGAATAGCAATAATCATCCATCTTCTGCGCGAAATGTATGCATACTGTGAGATTTCTTACGGGATCCATGGGGCAGAGGGCATGGTTTTAATGACATAGCCAGCAGTCTGCCAACATTGTGACCCCGGGATGTGGTCTGGCTCATCGGATCACAAGTCCAGTCCTGACAGCCGAAGGCCTCAGTCATACTTGTTGTTTCAATGTGACTTTTATCATCCGATCACGCCAGGACGCGTTAACCGTCAGGTCCGGACGGTCCCAGATCGGATCTTGTTCACACTGCGATCCGATGAGCCAGACCACATCCCGAGGCGGTCAGGCTCGCATTCTGATCGGATTCCATAGGTGTGTGGACAGCGATCTGGGCACAATGTGGGCAGACTACTGGCCACGTCATTAGTCATTAAAACCATGCCCTCATCCCCACGGATCCCACCAGGACTCTTCCGGTATGCATAGGCTCCCAACATTTTGCGCTGAAGATGGATGATTATTGCAATTCTTCTTTATTCATTTAACTTTTGATAATAGTCTCAGTATTTTTCGCTTCACACACAGCTGATGAGATATTTAATGTTGCACATGATGTTATTATATTGGGCAAATGCAAACGGCATAGGCTAGAGTGCAAACTCGTTCTCTTTCTCCCTCTCTCTCTCACACTACTTTCTGATGATGGGACGATTGTAGTTGCTTTCTGTGATTTGTACGACCCAACCTTAAAAGTCAGGCCTGCCTTATTACGTCGACATTGCCATAACCTATGATCGTATTTTTTGCAGGAACATGAGATCCGAACACAGATCCGACCACAGAGTTCGCATTCAAGTGTCAAGCGTGGACATTGGGTCTGTGTTCTGATCCGGCACATCGGATCACAAAAGTCTAACAGAAGTGTAACAGAAGCCTAAAGTGTAACCGAAGTGTAACAGAAGCCTAAGTTAGCACTGTGCCAGCGCACGAGAGATGTCTGGCAGAATCCATTATCATTGCGCACAAGGGAAAAAAACATTTCTGGGTTGTTTGTATTTCTCAAAACATTCCCAATTGTCTAGGGCGGTGCTAAGCACAAAATGCAACTTACAAAATAGTGTCAGGGGAGAAATGTTTTTTCATCAAAGTTTTCCATCATGAGTGTGTATAGCTTGCTAGCTCAAATATTTGTTGTTTTTTATCCTAGAGACAGGGATTTCTGAAACAGTAAAAAAAACAGAAATAAAAAACAGCGAGCGGATACGGAAATTGCCGATGGAAGTACTCGGCACCAGTGGGAGGTTTATACATGCGGTCAATATTCTGTAAGGAAGACTAGGTTAGGGTTACAGTACATGGAAGATGTGGTTGACTATATTAATGGTTCTGTTTAGTTTGTGGCCCCTAATCAAGCCCCTGGCTGTTACAAGGCCTGTTCTCGAACCCCCTACACGATCAAGCATAGACAGAATGTGAATGTGAACTTTGACATCAAAGAATCATTTTTATTTTTTATTTTCAGGCTTAGACTTCAAATATTCAATATTTCACAAGAAGAAGAAATCATCTAAACCAAAGATTATAGATATGATTATATATTTGGCTTTTGTTTCAGGCCCCCCCTAGTCTGCTCTGAATTTGGAAAGTCGTCTTTTAGTGTTTGAGCCTCAAACACACAGATCTTCAACATATCCTGAAGATAAATACTCTCATAATCTTTGGACAGTTAAGAAACATGATCACAAACCACTCTGTCCCAGTGCGTAATTTTTTTTAACTGATTATTATTTCTTTAAGTTTTTTTTCCTCTTCTTGTGTTTTGTCTTGTTTATTTTAATCTCAACATCATTGCAAATGAGGGCAACCCCAATTATATCTTGAGACATAAATAAAGGCTTGAATAAATAAATGAATACATTTGTAAATCTTCCTGGGACCCCATGGGGTCTCAACCCCCCCAGGTTGAGAACCAAGGGGCTAAATGACTACAAGTGAACAAGGGTCTCAACATCAAAATCATGGAGCCCAATAAATAATACGTAAGTATCCATGGTTTTGTTTCATCACCTTCTCTTGATAGAATCATGTTGAGAGGCTTCGAAACCAGGGGATAACTAAACATATAATACTAATCAAATAGATAGGATTCTGAACATACTTCAGTTTGTTGAAGTTATAATTTAACCGAAGATACTCATGGGCCACATTTTAAACAAACAAACAAACAAACAAACAAACAAAGATAAAGATTAGATAAGACAACTTTACTTTATTGAACAAACAAATGAACAGATAAATCTCCTCACATAAGTCTTCATATACAATAAATGATGATGCACAAAAGTATGAACTTCAACCAGATTTAATACTTAGTACTTACCCACAAAGGCTTAAAGTAAGAGAAGATCTATTGCTAAAATCTTATGTAGACCATTCTGCTTCGCAGTAGCCTACTCCGTGGGAAAGATTGACACAACATCTAGGCCACGAGCAAGGAAATAATCTCATACAGTACATGAGTTATACCTATCATCCCATAGCCTCCTTTGCATCATGTTGATAATCAGTCATTCATCTGTGCTAGTGTAAGCACATTTTCTCTTTGACCTCAATGGGATGAGTAGCAAATCTGATATAAAATGGAACATCTAATATGATAAAAGACAAAAAAAATAGCAGGAGGTTCACATACTCTCCCTCACCAGTGTAACCATAAGTATATTGCTCACATTGCATTTGGATGGACTAAATGTTCTTGTAAAACTAACAACTGGTTTTGTGTCACGCTAAATGCCAGTTGTAAGTAAACCTAGAGCTGGATCACATTGTACTTTTTCTCAGAAGCCCTATTTGAACTGGGACCGGATGGAATTGAGAATAACCTATATGAAGTGAAGCCAGGTTTTGTACTCCGAGGCACCAGAGGGGTACATGGCCAAGTCTGCTAGGTCTCTTTGATATTATAATGAGTCTCCCTGGTCTGCAGGCATGCTTCTAAAGGATACGGGGTGCTATCCTGTACTCCCTCCCAAGTACAAGCTGGACACAAACTTCCCCAAGGCTCATAATTAGATTTTTGGTCAGGTCTTTTTAGTTACTTCCCAATCAAGGG
>OMKL01050399.1:3408-14252 GCA_900302295.1 Parasudis fraserbrunneri
GTGTGTATGTAAGTGTGTGTGCGTGTGTGTGAGTGTGTGCGTGTGTGTGTAAGTGCCTAATTAAGACGTGGGAGGCATTTGCACCAGATTTGCTCTCAAAAAGTCCCGGTTTGTTTTTAATGCTTAATTTGTAATCCCGAGCTCTCCCTCTCTCGCACGCACACGCACACGCTCACACGCACACACACACACACACACACACACACACACACACACACACACACTTGAGGACCAGCAGCCTGTGACCTCCCCACTCCTCTGCCAATTCAATAACAAAGATCTAAAATTAAGATAGAATAAATGTTTGGTTGATTCTTCCGGAGTCATTTCAGGTCTTTCACTGAGGTCCCACGGTCTGCTGTGGCTCGTCGTCTAGACCTGCTCAGCAACTAAAGAACATTGAAATTCAGTGCTGTGCTCCCAGGGGCTTGCCATTTCTTGTAGACCCAATGCACAGACTAGCAAGGGAAACCGGCCGCTCTTGCTGGGTGGTTCTCAAAGTGGGGTCCATATCAATGCTAAGAGAAATATCGTCTCGCTTTACTCGCGTCAGTTTGACAGTTGATAATCAGCAAAACTGGCGTGAATACATCCTAGTGAGTTTGGTCTCAACAGTGGCATTGTTGACATTTACAAAAACGAGACCATTTCTAAATGTAACCTATTCAATATATATATATAGGCTACAGAGCATTCATAGCAGTCTATTTCATATTCATTGTGAAGATATACCTGTATTTGCTCCATCACGCCTGGCGAACACCAGGGCGAAGCTGCGCCTCTGTTCGCGCCTCTAAAATTTCATTTTGCATTGTATTTGAACGTACAGCGAGTCTGAAAACACAGTCATAAATCACAGTCAGGTGCCTTTACAAATCCCATGAGGAACGCGGTTGATTGTTTTTCAACAATGCCATCTAGCAGCAACATTCCGAGGCTGCCATAAGGAAAACCAGAAGAACCGGTTCTGCGCTAGCTGCAACATTGCAGACTGACATGTTTAGTGAGTGTGATTCGATACCTCATTAACCCCACATGGTTAACCAGGACATGTAATTGTGGTTGTAGCGGTGGGGGAGGGGAGGGGTTGTTTTTGAGATGACACAGCAAACTCCTTGTTTTGGACAAAGTGACTCCACGCAGCCGGAGAGGCAGGGTGATGGAGAGGGGGGAAGAGGGGATGAGAGGAGGACCATAATCCCCCTCCTGTAATCCCCGGGCTCTCCCAGTGGGGTGCTGGGCGCGTGGCTCTCTCTGTTCTCCTGTTTGTGGTTCGTTTTGGAAAATTCAGAGGGGCCTGTCTGTCTGTCTGTCTGTCTGTCTGCGAGGCACGTGCCCCGCAGAAATGCAATGGGAGACTGGAGTCGCTCGAGGATAATAACAGAGCAGAACACCTGTCAACACACAACCGCTCTTCGGATCTCATGGTTACACACACACACACACACACACACACACACACACACACACACACACACACAGAGACCCTGGCTTCTCATTGTTGTGTCTCGGGGGTCCCAGTCTTTAATTAGAAGACATTTGAAAATAGTATAATCCCCAACCAAGAAATGGTCTGGAAACAGTCTAGTGTGTGTGTGTGTGTGTGTGTGTGTGTGTGCGCGTGTGCATATGCTTGTGTGTGTGTTCGTGTGTGTATGTATTAGGGGAAAGAAAAGGGCACTAAAAGTCCTTGTGCTCAAATGCTGCATTATTGATATCAATAAATATTTTTAGAACCTCTTCAGTCCTTTTTTTCCCACTGAGAGTTTGTGTCTGTTTTTCGATAATTAATTATTCAGGTTATACAGCAAATAACCAACAGAAAACCACAGGCCTCGACCGTTTCATATGCTCGATTCATGTTGGAATGCGGCCCGGCGTGTCACACTGGGACGGATTCCAACATATCCTGTCGCTAAAGCATATGAAATGGTCGAGGCTCTTGGTTTTCAGTTGGAACTAGGTAACCCAATTGTTTGCATTTTGTTGTGTGGATTAAAACCCTTTCTGTCTCATGACCCAGTTTTTTTCCTGTCTGCCGCTTCCCGGTTCTCTCGGGAAATGGGCGGCCGGCCAGAACTCCGACCACAGTGACTCGGTGAGAAAGCTAATGGCATTGCATCAACTACACTACTAGCACATACATTTCATACCACTTAACGTCCAAAAATCTTAACTATCCCTTTAAGGGCAAGGCTAATATATTGGAGGCTACAAGGTACAAGGTATGATCATGCATTCGGCAGGTCCTCATTAACTTTATCATGTGACCAAATCATATATATACGAGGTGATAGCTTTTGGGTGCACTAGTTAGGTCGTAAAGTCAGGACCAATCAGATCCAAGGCAGTAGATTCAGCCAGAGTATTCAACCTTTCTTTCTTGATACAGTTGGTTTGAGCAATTGTTAGGAATCCCAGCATGTCAACATCATATTTCTGATGATGTCTCATGATGCTCCATATGCATAATAAAGTACTTTTACACCAGAGAAGGTGAAAAGGTCATTGATACGTCACAACTCGGAAACTCGGGTATCATGAAACTTGTATTCATTTACCACTTGGTCGGCCGTTCGAGTGCCCGGTGCCTGGTGGTGAACTCGGAAATTTCCGACTTCACAAGTTGAAGAGGACCTGCCGAACGCACGATGAACTGCCTTGTACCTTCCTCCATTCAGCCTCCTTGGTTGAGAGCAGGGAAGCGTCAGACCACAGAGGATTATCCCACATGATGATGTCACACTGCTGATTTACATAGCGATGTCAGACAGGTGTGGAAGCCACCAGTGAATCTCCGCTGTGTTCAGAGTGTCAAGTGACCGGGTCCACACCATCAGCACGACGGCGTACACCTGTGGCCGGGGCGCGTAGGTGGAGTGGGTGGAGTCTGCACACCGTTTGAAAGTCGTCACAGCCAGCTGGCGTATTAGCCTGATCCCTCACCACATTTCAGCTGCAACAGCAGCATGTGCATCAGCCACGACCACGTGGCCCATTCAAACACGTCAAAGGGAGATTGATGAGACAGTGAACCGATGCGTGTCATCCAGGCTCGCACACAATCTGATTGTGAACAATGCTGTCCATGCTGGAGATTATTTGTCAATTTGGAGAGCTACCATGGCTTTCGCCCCCTTGGCTGACATTGCTTGTTTTGTCGGCTGCCGCTAGCTGACAGATTACACTCCATTTGTAGCAGTTTTCTCTGCCCTCGTCGTTTCATATTAAGCGGTGCACTCATAAATAGAGCACTCTCACTCAGAGAAACACACTACGGTTTAGTGTTGGAAGATGCTAGATCCCACGGCCCGGAAGAACATTTTTACATTCATTTTTAATTTGTAGGTAGAGGGAGTGGTTACGTTTAGGGTTTATGAACTTTTAAAGTGAAAATTATGATGACTCGCGGCTTTACAGCTTGGCCAAAAACTGATGACCCCCAATAAAACGCTGATGACCCTGTGAGATCTAGCATCTAGTGTTGAAGGATACATGGATAAAACAGAGACGTGTTCTACTCAGGTCAGACCATGAGGGCCAACTACTGGGTGTCCTGATAATGAATGTTAAAAAGCAATTTTTCCTTTTCTGCAAGAGACAGAATTGGTTCTGTGACTGGATTGGTAGATATTCAACATCACTAATCGCAAAATAATTTACACATCTGATTAGAGACAGGTTTGGAGGAAGAACGGTCTGCTAAACGTAACGCTAGGAGGTGTCAAGATTTACCAAGAGAGAGTGTCTTGTTGGAAAGGTGACTAGTGCTGGGAAACACCCTCCATCCATCCCTGACCCACCACCCCACCAGAATCTAGTCTTTACTAAATATGGACACCAAACAGGGTCACGGTTGGCAGACTGCTCATCGCCCACACCTGTCTCATCATTTATGCAAATCTGGCGTCCGTATCAATCACATCTGTGTCACTCAAATCAATTGATAACTGGGTCGTAACATCCACCATTCGGCTGTTGTTGTTGTTGTTGTTGTTGTTGCTGCTGCAGCACAGGATTACACCATTTCATGGTGCTTTCGGCTGGTCCTCATCAAGTCATAAAGTCAGAAAATTTAATGTGACCGAGTGGTATATATGAAGTGATAGTGTTCCAATCAGATCCAAGGCAGCAGATTCAGTGATGACTCAGCCTTTCTTTCTTTATGCAGCTGGTTTGATCAACTTTTCAATATCATATTCCTGATAATGTCTCATGATACTCCATGTACAGAATAAAGCACTGTTTTTACTTTGACAACACAAAAGGTGAAAGGTCAGTGATACGTCACAACTTCTACTCAGGTATCATGGAACTAGCCTCGAGTTTACCACTTGTATTCACATTCAAGTGCAACTTCCTGGTGGTAAACTCGGTTTGAATGTTTGAAAGTTTGAATGAAAACCAAACATTGGCTCCTGCCACTGGCTCTCCATATCTGTACACCTCTAGTCATCATGGTCGGAAGACTGTTGTCTTCCACACCCGTCATCCACCACGTACATCACAGCATTGGGACATCACCACATCTTTGTTTTTCAGGTCATTTGTGCCGTGTCCAAAATCTGTCGGCTACTGGGCTAGCATAGAGCTGGGAGCTCTACTTGAGGCAGTTTCTAGATCAAGTTTGATGGTCTCTGAGGCCCTTGATCTATTTAAACTATTTTAGTTCAAAGAACTGAAAGTCAGTTCCATGCAACCCCGTCATTCACATACAAGAGGAGCGTGTATAGCTTAATGAACTCTTGTGTTATTTATGTAAATCAGGCTTATATCTATTGAACTGAAAGTGAACTGAGCCCTGTTGTAGTCCATATGTTCTATGGGACACTGCTTCCCTTCTCACGCCCCAGTAGAGTGGAGTCTTCTTGCGTGTGTCTTAGAGTCGTGTGCCTTCCCTCAGCTGTCTCTCAAGCAAAAGATGTCTGTTCTACTGAATCAGCTGGAAGCCTATTGAGTTAGTTGTCGTGTGTAAGCATGTCTAGACGTCCACCGTTTGACTCAACGGGGATCACGTGCAGCATTAGACAGCCTGCTCTGCTCACTGCTGGGAGAGAACTCTCGTGGAATGTTCAAATGGAACTGGAGATGGACTCGTTCTGAATTCTGATTACAGCTGACTTGAACATTGACTGACTTGACATTTTTCTGGGGAGCCCATGGAACCCCATCAAGGACCCCTGGGGGTCCCCAGACCCCATGTTGAGAACCACTGACCTAGAGTGATGGCAGTGATAGAGAGTGTGTGTACTGTATGGGTATATGAGTGACATCTCCTATGGAATGTTCAAATCAATTCGGGGGATGTACACACTAATGCTAAGTGAAGTATTTGTAGCATTAGGAGATACTTTGATGCCAGCGGTGTGGCCTAGAATTCAAATAGAAAATTTTAATAGTGAGGCGGTCTCTTTTGATGGATGCCTCTCACATACCATTCCACTAAGTTTACTGATCAAACAGATAATACTCTATGTCTGCCAAATGGGACAGTGGCAATTCTGTGAGTATGTGTATGAGAGAGAGAGAGAGAGAGAGAGAGTGAGTGAGAGTGAGAGTGAGTGAATGAGTGTGTGTGTGGTACAGCAGAGTGCTCCCCAAGCACACAAGGCATCATATTAACACTTTAACTCGGAGGTCTGGATAGCAACATGCTGTCATCATGTCCAGTCTCATACACTCCTTAGAACCACATGCTCTCTTAAAGGCCCAATGAGTGATCCAAATGTAAACAAGTGGTGTATTGTGTGCCGTAAATATTTGTTTACATTGGCAATGTTTGTGAACATTAGAGTAAAACAGACCTATATATTTATGACGGGTTAAGAAAGTCCCAAAAAGCGTATTTTCCATCTACAGATCAAACTCTTCAAGAATTAATGTGAATGTACCCCATACTTACAATATGATAAAGAAAATTTAGGATTGGGGCTTTAAGCCCAAGTTTAGGGCTGGGCGATATGGCCTAAATATCATATCATGATATTTCTCTTAGTTTTGACGGTATAACAGTATTTGACTGTATTTAGTTTTCAAGTACAAATTACAATGTGATATGACATTCTTTTATTTCTTTATCTTGCAATATAATTATCATGGTGCTATTTCATTCAAAGTGGTCTAGTTTTCTTTTTTGATTAACTTAAATATATACTGAATGTGTTTTTTTATTTTATTTTAATTTTATTTTTTATTACTATATATGTAATATATCGTGGACAACGGCATTGTAAAAATCCATATCTTTGCATGGATCCATGACGGTATACCTTCATATTCAGTATACCTCCCAGCCCTATCCAAGGTAAGTCCCAAAATTTCAGCTGAGCTTTTGTTTGATAAGGTATGTGTATATTGCAGGCATGTACACAACAGATAGGGTCCAAAGGGTGCACCTTGGCCCTGCCATACAGAAAGTGCCCTCTTAGAAAATATCTGTTTTTTTTTTTCACATATAGATTTTAGTCGGCCATCATCTCCACTTACAGTCGGGTTCGGATATCCATAAAAGATGACTATATCTATATCAAGATATTTGCCCCTCCCTGTTAAAAGATTTTATACTTGAATAAATACACTATTCAACGCTCTCCCCCAAGATGCCTGTGCACGATGGAGGTCCTGGTGTGTTGTAAAGGTGATGCCCTGGAAATGCCTAATATCCAGTTGGCGGGGTGCACTTGAACATCCAGCCGCCATCAAGCTACAGAAACAAGACAAGGCTCTGCGCCTGCCAGGGTTGTGCTCGATTCACTTTCAGTTCAGTCAATTCAGGAAGTTGGACTTATTCAAATTAGTCATATCCGACCTATTAAGTAATACCTGAGCATGAAGATTCTATCATTAGCCAGTGAATCGCAGTTTCTATTTACATTTTGAATCGACTGAATTGAAAGTGAATTGAGCGCAACCCTGCGGTCTGCCAAGTTGTACCTTTCATTGGCTGTTACAGTCAGGAGACCTCCCTCCCTCCCACATATTCCCCCAGCCCAAGACCAAGACCAGACCAGACTGTTGAGCTGTGTGAAGTGGATGGTAAACAGGAAGACCTCTTGACCGTGTTCCTTATACACCCACACACCCTTCCACTCATCCCATTACAATAACATCCAGTTGTAATCAACGCATAAAGGAATACTGTGCGTCAGTGATAATCGACAAAGAGACTTGGAACCGAGGCATGTGACTTACCATATATACAACTCTTTGCACGTGTCGTGGTCCAAAAAAAACCATTTCACACCAAAACTCAAAATATATGTAGGTTATACTTGACTTAAGGGGGCACAATAATAATGTTGAAATACCAATGAACTAATAAGGAACCATATATTAACAAACAGATAATTAACCGTCGGTTCCTCAAGTCTCAGACCTGGTGTCTCAGTGCAGGGAAATTCCTCCAGAATGGCCTCTACTTTGCCTCCCCATGACAAATTTAGAAAAGACCTATCCATTTGACTCTCAAATCCCCATTTTCTACCCGGTTACCTCTTGAAGTTAAGAGTTAAATCATATTTGCACCTAACATATATTTGCCTCATTAGGTCGTAGGCACTTAATCATTATTTGTGCCCCCTAACGTAAAGAATTACCCAAATGTATCTGAAGGACAGACACAAAATCTGTGTTTATCCTTTTCACAGCTCCTCCTAATGAAGTTGATAAGTTAACTTAGGTTCAGGAGCAGGGCTGCGCTTAAACCACACCTCTAATCACCTGCCAAGCCTACTTATACCAGGTCAACCCATACTGCTCTGTTTGCCTCAGATTTCTCGACCCGCCCTCCCTTCCCCTTCATCCGTTCACCCTCCTACCTCATCCATACCCCATTCTTCCCTCTGCTCATCCCTACCCATATCCCTTCATCCTCTCTTCCCTCCTCCACTCATCCCCTCTGATTCGGTCCGTCCTCCCAGACCAGCCTAACCAAGGACATCCTCCTTCCACCTTCACCCCTCCCCTTTACATCCATCCATCCTCAACATCCAGTACCTCCTCAATTTCCATTAAACTTTTAATTGACATGATGTTGTTGTAGTGTGGTCCTTGCTAATGACCCGTGTGGTTCCCACCGTAGCAGTGAGCATGTGGTTATTAAATAGCCTAAATGTGTTTTTGGGTTTAAAAAAAACCCAAACCCTTATGTACGTTTGATGACTTCTCTGGAAATGGGACAAGCTAATGCCAGGCGGTGGGGGGGGGGCTGAAAGTAGGGAACGGGGTGAAGATAACAGACTGGACTTAACCACAAGGCGACCTGGTTTCTCACAAAGAGGTTTCTCAGCAATAAGGCATGAATACACCGCACAGTAGGGGGTCCTGTCAAAGAGACAAGGAGGATTTTAGGGGTGTTTTGTGTGTTGTGTGTGTGTGTGTGTGTGTGGAGGAGGGTGTCGACTTGTGGGTAGGAGGGACTTGTTATGCCTGTCTGTACTGTAATGGCCAGATGTACTGTAAATTTAGCTTGTGTTTTTGACATTGCTTAGATGTAAATCAAATTGTATCTTGTACTTTCATAAGCATGATACACCATTCAATAAACAGTCCAGTATATTAACAGAAAACAGTACATATGGTATATTTCAGTAGGCCAATAGACATGCCACCATTATGTATATACACATTAACTTGTAATCAATTAAGAATCATGTTACAGTAGCCAACATTGTAAACAGTTAACAGAAACATTGGTGGCACAGTATAGGCCTGGGGCTCTTTATTCTTTACAGCCCATGACCAAATGTAAAATTGTGTCTCGTCTCCGGGTTCATTAAAATTATATTAGTCCTACAACAAATGAGAAAAATATTCAAAGGTTCCTGGTCAGGACTTGAGATAGCCCTGTGACCCATAGTGAAAGAAACCAGGGCTTCTTGAATTCTCATGGGTCTGACACTAGGCCAGGATACGTCAGTTATTATGGGTGGGTTGAAGGGATAGGCGATCATTTCTATTTATGAGCCAAACCAGCAGCACGGACACTGGGCGTTTAAAGCCTGCGTGATCCCCGCAGAGTACATCCTGTACCGTCAGCAACACGCTTGAGGAAAACACCTTTGTCAATGAAATGGGATTTGCGAAAGTGCCATCTGGACAAGAAACTGGGATCTGTGACGACACGCAGAAATGTCTGAGCCCTCGAGACCAACCAGCCACGAGGAGGGCAAGACTCACAGCTCAGACAGATCACGGTTGAGAGGTTGAGAGGGGAGGGATGTGGGGGATGGGATGGAAGCGTAGTATTCTGAAAAACTGAATGATTTCCACAGCAACATCAATCAAGATCGATAGACTTGACATTTTCTGTTTAATCAAGGATTTGACATGTCTATGGTTAAACTCGGCATGCCGAACTTTTGTAGAGCAGACAGATGGCGTAAAATAAACATCGCAAAGAGGTTTACTTGCCATCGAGATTTAATTGGCTAAATTAGACTGAACAAGATAACAACCTAAACTGTTCTCTTGAGACAGACAATTGTCAGATAAATTCGCCTAAAACATTTATTTTTCTCTAGATTATTAATCTATAATACCTACTTTTCATCTGAAAATAGAGATCCTAGATCTATGCCTTGTTCTTCAAACAATTAATGGTGTATAAAAAACTGTAATACAGAAATAAACACATGTGGTGGCTGTGGTAGGCTCATTGAACTATATAAAAAGGTAGGCTACATAAAATCAGGCCAAACAAACATCCTCTTGTCACACCATGACATCCTGCGCTGTGCGCATTCCTGTCTCCGCTAAAGCAGCATGTAGGTACACGTGAACGAGTTGTGGGCGGAGCACAGAACAAGAGCACGGGGGCTGGTCCAGTTATAACCAATCAGAGGGCGCTGTATGTGTGACATTTACATACCGGAAGGTCCCCTCGCATCAATAATGATATTCATTCATTCAAGCATGCACTCAGTCCGCAGACTAGATTCAAACGTAATGTCAAGGTCTCAACTTTACTGGGGGATTCTTCAGTCTACATGCTTGCGTGTTCATTTTCTACCTCGTGATGAGTAGGCTACATATAATAACACACTTAAAAAATTTTTTTTGGTGTTTGGTGTCCTCTTTAAATAATAACCGTTCTGGAGCAAGTCACTTAAAATAAAAACCTTTAACATTGAAAAAAAAGAATGACATTACAAGATCGATTATTTTGTTTTCCACTTTTATTTAAGTTGAGGTGCAACTGTTTAGTGCAATTGTAACGTCACATTTGTGATGGGGTTGAGGAACATGCACAAAACATTTGACATTGACTTCTACGCATTTTCCTTGAAGTGTCTCGTTTTACTCGGCTCAAGTTGCCCGTCAGCAACTCCGACACTTTGTTGTAAAAAGAAAAAAAGAAAAAAAAGAAAAAACAAACAAAATTCATCATCATCATTATCATCAATAACAACACCACTTCTCCGAACGGTAAAACAGTTCTTCAGAGTGAAGTGAGCGACTGAGGAAAAGTCAGAATACAGTACAAGGCGGCGTGTGTCACAGGGAGAAAACAGTATTTTAGTGGCGAGGTAACAAAGTCCCCTTCTGTTCTCACCCTGAGTACTGACATCACAGGTAGTTCGAACCCAGCTGGTGAAACCATAGATATATATATGTGGAAAGAGAAGACACATTTTTTCCTTTTTTTTTTTTTTTTATAATCTTTTTTTTATATATGTATCTATGGTTAGAAACCAGGCACTTGGCTGAGCTTAAATTGGAAATTGAAATCTGTACAAAGTCAAAAACTTAAAAACAGTCATATCCTATTTATTTCCTCTGCTCATTATTTATTTACTTTACAGACCACTATTACATCAATTACATTGATGACAAACAAAATCAAA
>OMKL01050438.1:9867-22352 GCA_900302295.1 Parasudis fraserbrunneri
AAACAAAAAAAAGTAAACAAAGTGCAATACCAAGCGGGGCTCTTTTGCCTCGAGGTCGCTGTTTGACATCATTACAGATTCTACATTAAAAGTTAAAAGAAAAAAAAAATGCAATGCTGAAGCATACAAAACCGACACACCTTCTCTCTCACAAAACTTTAACACTCTGCGTTTTGATCTGTAGGTGGGAAAACCGATTGCTGTGATCAGAAATCCCTACGAAGGAGAAGTCATATCTCTATGAAGGAGAAGTCATATCTGTATGAAGGACCGGTCCGCAGTGCATTAACAGAGACACTTTGAGTGATTGCGTCTCCAGCTGCGTCTGCGTACAGTCTCTCCCGTTCCAAAGATTAATAGAAGGATGTAAAAGCCCAGAGCTCCCTCGCTGCCACACGGTCTCCTGAGTGCTTTCCTCCGTGTCAGCCGTGCCCGGCGTTTGCCAAAGAACCCATTTGTTCTGTTCATACGTTATGCAGTCATTTTAAATCACCGTGTAGACGCGGTTTGTTTATTTCCAGGTCAGATACCGTTCTCTACGCTCGGGTCAACGATCCGTTTGTAAAAGAACATGTTTGTTCCACATTTGCTCTGTTCTGTAGATTGTCCGATGACTGGGTTTCCAGGTTGACCGTGGTTCAAATATCAGGTCAGTGAGGTCTGTTCTAGCGTCAAACATTCATGCATTATGTAGTCTATTAATTCACAATAAGAAATAAATATGAGGGTTGTTATGCATGATTTACAGGTCATTATTACATGGCTTTGTTGAATACTTGATTCCGATTGGTCAGCGGGGACATTCTGCGGTCAGTTATTTTCGAATAATGGTCGCTGCGAGATGAAATTTACTGTGTACTTACTGGGTACTTATCTATACTGCATATTTGGGTTCGGTGTTCTGTGAGAGCTACCGGACAGGTGAATTTCCCCAAGGGGATTAATAAAGTAACTATCTATCTATCTATCTATCTATCTATCTATGACGGACAGCTGTCGAGCATTTGTTTACGTTGCTATGGCGATGGGTTTTTACGTTGCTATGGCGATCGTTTTTTTCACGTTCTTGTTCTGCTGGACCGTTTGGGGGAAAGTCTGTAATAAAAATCTTTTTTGCTCTGCTCTGCGTCGTGGTCTTGAATCAACCTGTCCGTTTCCTGTTGAATTGAAAAGCCAGATGACACACAGTACGTGAGAAAAGACACACAGTTCTCTCTTTTTAACGATTATTTTCATTATCGATTAATCTGTCGATCATCTTCTCGATGAATCAATTAGTTGTTTGGTCTATAAAATGTCAAAAAAAATTATGAAAAATGTCAATCAGTGTTTCCCAAAGCCCGAGATGACATCCTCAAATGTCTTGTTTTGTCCAGAACCCAACGATATTCAGTTTACTGTCATAGAGGACTAAAGACAACCCTAATATCGTTCCTCCTCGAGAAGTTTTCTAGAGCACCCAGCTTGGTGTGTAGTTTGGTGTTGTCTGTCTGCAGAGCCTAGAGGACTTTTCAAGCTCTGTGACTGTCCCGTCCATGTCCATGTCTGTCAGAGAGGTTTCTATGGCCGCATATTTTTTTTCTGACATGTGCAGAAACAGTAGCTTGGGGGGTTGATACAGAAGAATATAACTGCTAGGATTGTATCCTTCACTGCCTCCACGCTTTGATAACCCTCTGACATCTCAAATATCTATCAGCTCCAAGTAAACAAAGTAAACAAAGCGCAATACCAAGCGGGGCTCTTTTGCCTAGAGGTTGCCGTTTGACAGCATTACAGATTGTACCTTTAAAGCTGAAAAATAAGTTATTATGTTAAAACAGTAAAACAGACTTAAAGCCCCAATCTGGGAATTTTTTCGACCATATAAATGTTGTGTATATTCACATACATTCTTGAAGAGTTTGATCTGTCAGTGGAAAATATGCCTTTTGGAACTTTCTGAACCCACTGTTAATCAGAATAGAGGTCCGTTTTTCTCCAATGTTTACAAACATTACTAACGTAAACAAACCTTCAGTCAGGAACACTTTCATCATGGATTTAACTATTTATTGCAACAAATGGAAAATACAGTTATGCTTGGCGCTGATGGCTCCGCTCTTAAGATGCTCCCTGGATTAGCCAAGCAGCATGCTAAGCTAAAAACAGGGAGCGCAAAGCTGAAACCCCCCCATGGGTATACAAGAGAGAGCCCAAAGCAAAAACATTGAAATTCAGTTTAACCTTTGAGCCATGTTAGGACTCTGAACTAGAGAGGTGGAGGCTGGGGGGTGGTGGAGGCAAAGCTTTGCCAGCAGCAGCAGTGTGTAGCAGCATAGGTGTAGCAGGGATCAGTGTAAGAGGAATAGGTTTATTGACTGAAAACAATTGAAGGGGAAGAAATATATTGTCATTGTTCCATAGACCCATTTATGTCTTTTTTAGGGGGCGACAGGGGATCGTTAGGGGGAGATAGCAGGTCAACAGTAGATGCCACATAGAAGTGGTTTACATCATCTGAAAGCTGGGAACCTGAAGATTCATTTGAGATGCAGCTCAGCACCGTGTGTCAAGTTTTTCTAGTCATAAATCTGTAATAAACATTGTGTTTTGGTTAGGCGCCCATTACAATTTAGAAAGTTTAGAATGTATGAGGGCTTACAAGAGTATGATGGCCATTCCCATGCTCAATTAATAATTAATTTCTGGTGTGATACCTTTTGACCAATTCAGATTTGGTGCAAACAAAAAAATTTTTTACCCCCCCGAGAATTGATAAACATGGTCAAAAATCCCTCCAAAATACCACATTAAGACACCAAGACCTTGAGGAACACCATGGAAGATTCATGCTGTGATTTGGTATCAAAAACTTTTGACATTTGGAGATTTCTGTAAGAACTGCATTTTTCAGCAATTGGATGGCAAGCACTTCTGTTCTGGAAGTTGGTCAGAACGCCCCTGCACACGTAAATATGTTTTTTGAGCTGTGATCTAAATTACAGTACTGTATTGTGATGAAACACATCAATGCTGGTGTTAATAGACATTTCTTATCAAATTTATAAAAATCGGCATTTCATGGGTTGAAAATGGCTCAACACGCCATCGACTGTTTTAAATCAGCCAACCAGTCAACTATTTGGGACGTCATGAAGTTTCTCTAAAAAAAAAAAGAAAAGAAAAAGAATGCCCTCCAATCAGAACACCCCTAACTGAGATACCACCACATGTTCATACTTACCTGTTGTCCAATGTTTGTCTAACCTTGCACCAAGAGTTCAGTCAATTAACTAGAGAAAGAAAACATATCTCCATTGCCATTTCTTATTTTTTGTGGTGACCCATTTATTTATGCTTGAATCACTTATTGGGACTTTAAAGGACTATACCGGTGTTTTTGACATACATGTGGGTCCCATGCCATTCTTGCCTTGATACGACGATAAGAAACCCATTCTTGCCTTGATACGACGATAAGAAACCCAATCCCATTGCCAAAAGAAAGTCTAACATGCCTATAAATAATTATACTATGGAATTACACACTACAAATGTATTACATGGCCCAAACTTCAAGAGACGTGACCCTTTGACGTGAGCTCCAGGTATTGACAATGCCGATGCTACATACCCTACCACATGGCCTCTAATGGCCATCACAATCCAAACATGTAGATAGATAGGCAGTGAGCCAGCATATCACCAGGGTTATCAAGTGGGCACCTCCCTTCCCTGGTGTTTCGTTAAGTTAGGCCCACGACACCTCGGGGAGGCTCAACAGCTAGCTCCGGCCTCCCAGAACCACCCCCTCCATACTAGCTCTCACTGCCCATGTTACCCACATGCAGAACTATCCTTGTGTTATTCTATCATTATGTCAAAAACAGTACTATTCCTGATAACAATATCACACATGAAACAGACACAAAAGGAAAAAGAATACTCTTACCCCTTGTTTACTTGGGCTGACATTATTTCTCCTCAACCATATCCACTGACTTCCTTTCAATGGCTCTTCCGACATCTCCTTCACCAACTCTATCACTATTGGGAGAGTTGGGGAATTGTGGGCATAGTCGATCATGCTATGAATCCTCTGCACCCCACTTCTACCGGACATATCCTAGCTTTCCATCCTCGCGGTTCAGTTTCTGCTGCCAAGTCTGCATATCTAAGCCTCTTCCACTGAATCCTCCCAGGGAACCATCAATTCTATAAAATAAACTATCCGCTGACTAGCAGACCACAACACTAGTTCTATTCCTCGAGGAACAACGAGTTTTCCTCCCAAATCTACCTGCATCTCCCAATCATTAGCTCCCTTTAGCTGGCCTGACTCATGCCTGCCTAAAAACCTACCTCCTCTACATTTCTCTCCCTCACAGACAAACTGAATAGCTGCACTCTCCACCCTCTTACATCCTGAATTCACCTGTACTCAATTCCTGCCGCTAAGCTTTTCAAAACCTAGTTATGTCGCCATGTATACCGACCCTGAGAAAGACTAGTCTTACAACCTGACATAATATGCCTCAATGTTGCTGTCTCTGAACACAATGGACATGATGGGTCCCCATCTACCCATTATTTTAGATTCTGTGGTGATTTGCACATCATAAGTCGCCCCTATCAGGAATTTTACATGATTTTTTATTTATACAAAATGTTATTTCCCTCCATACTCCACAGGTCCCTCCAGCTAAGCTTCCTCTTCTCTACACTTTCCCAGTTCATCCACTGTCCCTGCTTAGCCTGAGCCACAGCCTTTGTCCACCTCACTACTTCCTCTTGTTGATGTATTCGCTCCACTACCAGCTTCCTCCTTTCTGTGGGACCTGCCTCGCTCCACACTGGTTTCCCTGATCTATGCCCTAAGCCCCCCCGGCCTTGTAGCACCTTACCTACAATGTCTGTATGCCTAAGAGCTGCCTTTGCTTCCTGTACTGCCTGTCTTGGATTCCATTTCCTCCCTCTAGTTGGATTTGGGACCAAGTTGCTAACTCATGTATCTTTGCTCCCTGATAACAACATCTCTGTTCTCACTTTTCCACACTCCAAACTCCTCTGTTTGACTGGTTACCGGTTCCTTTCCCATACAATGACACACTACTGAGACACCAAGGAACTCCTAGCCATTTCCTAATATACGAATTAACCAATCTCTCAAGCCTTTCCACCTTTGATAATTGGCACCTCATATACTGATAATGGCCACATCAACTTAGGGAATAAACTAAACTGCAAACACCGTAACTTCAACTTGCCTGGAAGCCCTGACTTCTCTATCCTTCCTATTCCCTCAACAACGTCTATTTCACTGGGAGACAGTCCAGTGAAAAGTTTGGGTAGGTGGTATAATAGGATTGTCTATTATAGATGGGATTTCCTCCTCTTCTATGTAAAACTTTCTCTCTATTATCCAAAGTAAAGCTGTGATTGAAAATCTTCTGACCCGTGGGAAAATCAAACTCACAGTTCCATGACTTGCATGACTTAGAAAGCATTTGATTATCGAAAGGGGATATGTTAACTTTGCGGCCGAAGGTGGGATTGTACTCCAGGAATGGTGTCCCATGCATGAGTGGAGACCTTAACAAATCCAATACAGAAAATCTATCCTTAAAAAAATGTGCCCCGTGTGAGGCTCGAACTCACGACCTTCAGATTATGAGACTGACGCGCTGCCTACTGCGCCAACGAGGCTGGGGGAGGATGTTCAGCAACTGCACATGAGCTGAACTGTGTCTTTGTTCAAAGCGTACCTGTCATTTTCTAAAGACCATAGACATTTGCCTTTTTCTGAAGCATTCTCCTGAAGCAGATTTAACTGGGTCCCGGGAGAAGAGCCAGGGGATGCGGGTTGTGCTTGATGTGACAGATGGACTGAGGGGGCACAATATCACGTGTGACAATTTCTTCACCTCTTATGAACTCAAATAAAGTATTCTCAATATACTGTATTTCAGTACAATGTATTATTACAGTAACAAACTGTAAATGTATCTTACATGTGCTGGAGTCGCTGCTGCCAGCACTTTATTGTAAATTAACAGGAAAATAATTTACAGTGTATAAGTTCTTCTAAAAATCATCAATCAAAATCTCCTGGCAGATCGTCTGTCCCTTGGGACTTATTTCTTAATTGTTTGATGACTACCATTATTTCTCTTTCTTGTATGCCATAGGTGCTATCATTGTCAAATGACACAACAACGTAACACATCATTTGTTGCATTATAGCCTACCATGGGCCTGGCGGCCAAAGTAAAACACACACATTTAAAATGAAGTGGTGTAGCCTGTAAACTTGTCGCGTAGGCTATACATCAGAGTCCATACATCCGGGTACTTTGACTTTTTTATTGAAATTAATCTAGTCTGCTGTTGAAATTACTTTCCAACACTGGCTGCCATTGAGCCTTCACACTATTTTAAAAAGTTACATTTGATATCCAGATATACACCAACACAACCTTTTGTGGTATGCAAACTAACGAAATGGGCACCACAACCCAAAATAAAAGCAAGCAAACAATGGGCACTGTTTACGGATTGGGCCTTTAACAAGTGACTCTGCATTTGGACTGGTGATTCGCATTGCATGTTCCTTTGTGCATTTTCTATTAGCGAGCGATATGGGCCAAAAGAAAATATGGCCAGGAAAATATTTGTCTTACTCCAATATTTGGGCTAAGGATAAGCTGTAGGACAAGTGGGACAATCAAAAAGATCCAATCTACAAGAGGATGTTGACAATTAGTGGCACGTCCTCCAAGTTCATCTAGCCTGCAGTACTCTTCCCCTCCACCTGCTTGCTCTCTCTCTCTCTCCCTCTCTCTCTGATTACAGGAGTGGAGTCAGGTGTGTTGGAGTCAGGCTACCAGCTGCCTATCATCATCTCATCTTTAGCCCTGCCATAAAGACCCGGTCCAGACTTTACTACTCTGCCAGATCGTTGACACAGTTGAACCGTCAGTCACGTTCTAGCCTTTTGCTCGTATATTATTATGTCGTGTGCCTGCAGCTATTCCAGCCTGACTCCAGCTTCCGACTCCTGCTCCTAACCTGCCACGCTCCACTGCTCCTGGATCGCTCTCCCTCTTCTCGGGGGAACCTCCTAGCTCCGGGTCCCCTCTCCCCTGCCTGGAACCCTCTCGGCCAGCACTCTACCCGTCTCCCCTCTGCTCCACTCCGGAGCTCTGCCTAGCTCCAATCTGCTCTCGCGCTGGACTCTGCTCAGCCTCTCTCTGCCTTGGCCTTGTTCGTAACCATCTCTGTGTTATGCAGTAAATATCCCGTATTGGGTTTTTGCCTACGTATGTCTCAGCCTCTGTATCTGCACCTGGGTTCCACTGCTTGACTCTGACAATTAGATTTATTATGCCAAAAAAAATCATTAGCTATAGCTATTCACTGGAACTCACCCAAAACTGCGGTAATATGCCACTGGTGGGATACAGCACCCAGAGCAGCAGACATCATGTAGCTGTTGCACACCTCAGTATAGCCAAGTAAGTGAGGTCGGTCTCCGACAGAGGAAGGGGAGGGTTCACCTACTTCAATGCAAAAGCAAATAAACCCTTCTCCTTACATTAACATTTCTCTATCTCTTTTTTTTTGTTTTGTTTTATAAAGAGGCAAAAAATGTTTCGCAGCCCACAGCTACTGGGGAAGAGAACATGACTTCACCTGCTGGGATCACATTACCCAAAACTTGACATCAGTTCCTATGATATCCTTCTCACTATGCTCAGGTAGAGTTCTTTGCATAGAACTCAGATTTTTTTTTATATATAAAAAAAAAAAAAAATCTAGAATACGTAAAACAAACAAAATAAAAATGTGATGTTTCCATTATTTTTGGTTGGTTGCTTATATATTTGGCTGATGCTTTGTTATGGAATAGACCTGGAGAGTGAGGTTCCACCTGTGATTTCCCCCATTGTAGCCACCCACTGAAGATCAAAACTATAAGTATTACAGCCAAACTGTATTGTGTAGGTTCATAATCTTTGACGGAGGTATAAATTATGTAATTATTTTACGGTTACAACTAATAAAGGTAAATGTTTGAACTTAATCTTTTAGAAAATGTTTTTTATATCATAATCTTTACTCGTTTCCATGGTAACTACTACAGTACCCATAACGCCTCGCCAATATTTGACCAATCACAAGAGCATAACTACTTCGAGGTTTGTATTCCTTGTCATTCTCGTTGGTTATCACGGCATTCACCGCCATCTTTGTTTTCACTGAAGCCATCAATAAAATTGACAAAACATGAAAACTACAGAGTTTAAAACAAACGAGTCAGGTAATCATGAGTGTATCATTCCAAAAGTGTATTCTGTCTGTTTTGGTTTCATAATGTCGTCCTCTCAGCTCCACAGTGTTCGCTCAAGACTGGTCTTTAAATGGCTTGGCGTTATGGGTACTGTAAGTTACCATGGAAATGAGTAAAGATTACATTGCATTAGACATGGCTTTTTCCCCCGTTTTCTCAGATGTCAAAACACAGATCTCATTTAATTATGCTCAACTCTGCTCATGTCAAATGTAAGACCAATTGAATAAGTGGAACCATACAACTTCTCTACCTTGAGAAAGCCCTAGGGTAAAAGACCATAGGAAAAAAAGTGTCCGGAACCAGGCGGGTCTTAAAACTATCACGTGACTCCCCAGGTCTATAGGTGAATGATGCATTTATTTTAAAGAGTTCTAGCTGTATTTGATAGGTAGAAAATAAGTCACATGGTCAAAAACGGCCAATCAGGGTGTAGTGCTGGCTTTTGGTGGATACGTGATACGTCGTCGACATATCAAGCAGAAAGGGCTGTCTTGGCTTCATTTTCTGTTTTTTTGCCAGGTATTTTGCTTTAAGCCAGGTAGCCAATTGCAACTCCACTTTATGCACAAACGGGAACTATACGTATATCGAGTTTTATAATAGCGCGTTTCCTCGTTTGCACTCAAAACTGCTCGTGAGACAAGCGACACACCCTCATAGTTACTACAGGACGTGCGTGAGGTCAAAGGAGAGCACTTTATTCCGTTTTGGACAGTTCTAATTTACTGTTAGCCGTCTTAGCTAGCTATTATACTTAATACGAAGAAATGGCCTATCAGGGATATGGTGCTCCACCACCGGGCGGATATCCAGGACAAGGAGGGGTGAGAACATTATGAAAGAAATCGCTTTCTCGGACACACAAATGAAAAATGTAATGATGCTGCCCGGAAGTTAGTTGAACTAGCTTATTTAGCTTTCTATTTCTCTTAAGTATTACAGTATCAGCTACTACCGGCTTTCTATGACACTATGAAAATAATTACAGGTAGCTTATGGTTACCAATATGGTTACATATTGCTTCGATACTATGTGGCTGCCACTGCCCTTTCCTGAAAACTCATTTCGTGGGGCGGTTACAAGGCTACTTTAGGCTCTTTTGGCATAATATTTCCACATTATTACTTTGCATAGTTTAACATCAGTGATTTAAAATCTGTGTGTGTGCGCGCGTGCGTGTGCGTTGTTTTGAATGGAATTTAGTTTGTAAAGGAAGGGTGGGGGTCTGATAAGAAGCTTTGGAAGCGAGCCATTTGGAAGGGAGCCATATATAGGCCTGTTGTGCATTCTTGGCCTAGAAAAGCTATGGTTCACCACCAGAACTGACAATCCAGGTCCAAACTATGTAAAAGGTGGTGTCATCATATCAATGAAAATCCAGCTATCCATAATATTATATTGCAAACATCTTGGTCTGCAAACCTGTGGCATTGAGCCATATTGGTTGGCATGACACATCATGACTCATGAGATTATCATAATGATTATTATTATGATTTTTTACCTTTTTTATTAATGACCTTCCCCACTTCTCTGACCGTTAGGCTACCACTGCCCCCAACGTAGCTGTATCCACCAAGCCTTGTAATAATATTGAGCCCATACATTATGGTCAAGCCTAAGGTGGAAAGTTTACAAGGGAATTAAAGGGAATATATGGGAATTCAGTGGAAATATAGGTGGTGGTGTGGGGATGGCTGGTTTAAGCCCGGGGTCAAGCTAATTAGATCTGGGAGCAGGGGTGGCTGTGCACCTGTTGAGCATTGCGGTAATCAATGTGCACCGGTTAAATCTGCCATCCCCACACACACATGGGGGAGAGCCTTTGTCATGACAGCCTGTTCCATCTGCTCTGGCTTGTAACATCTTGCCACCTCGCGCCACTAATCTAGTCTGCTGTTTGTACCATCTCGCCTCTGTCTCGGTGTCAGAGAACCCTGGAAAAAGCCACTTGGGTAAATTGTGGCAGGGTCTACAGCCACAAGGGGTTATTTGCACAGGCTGTAATTACCATGTCATATGCAGATACAAATGTAACCCTTTTACCATATCATAAGCAGATATAATTGCAAACACTTATAATAGAAAAATTTAGTTATCAGTTGAACTTTAATCAAATGAGTTGACTCTTTACATTGTATTATATATTATATTGGAGGGATGGGAGAATGCACTGTGCATGCAGAGGATTGTAATTCTACTGAATTCCCACTAAATGGGATGCTGCAACGTCTGTCTAAAGAGTTCACTCTGCCGCCATCTTGATGATGTGGACTAACAAGACCGGACCCCTATCTCTTTGAATGGGGAGTCATCCGTATCTAAGAATCTGTCGTACATATCACTGGTCTTCTTTCATCTTTGAAGTCGCTGGTAAATTACTTTAAAACTCACATTCCATCTCAAGATGCAGTAAATTATAATTTGACTATACTTGAAATCACATCACATTTAATTATTTTCCCAGAATATGTTTATTTTGCTGTAAGTAGTTTTGTTGTTGCCACCAACTTTAGTGTTACAGATTTCCCCATTCAAAACTACCACAGTGATCCGTCTCATTATATAGACTGTCTCTGGATGCTGGCAGTTACCTGTGCATGTGATGGGGGAGTGCACTGTGTATTGAATGCACAGTGCAGGGTTGCAATTCAACTGAATTTCCTTTACATGGGGATATTTTAACTAAAACATGCCACAAGACCTAGTATTGCCTCATTATGTGTATTTCTCCCCAAAATAAGTTCACTATTATAAGCAACATTTTTTTTATGTTGAAATTTACAAAATTTCCAACATTCCCAAGCTTAACTTCCCATGGAAAATTTCTGGAAGGTTTCCAACCTGTTGCAACACAAGTCAGGCCTGATAATCTTTATGCCTCTGCGTCTCTCTACAATCTTCTTTTAGGCACATGTAACAGTGGTGTTGTCTGTTGGGGTGAGTGTGTGCGCATCCATCTATCTTAGGAGGGCACAGTCCAGTGTGCCGTGTTTTGAATCAATTAGCTTATCTCAAGTAAACTGTAAAAGCTCTAAATGTCAGTCAACATTATGAATGTCTTATAAATCATATTGTTGTTAGTTGTTGTCCCACATGCTATGCATAGTTTACCAGCCCTGACTCAAAGGGTGTGTGTGAGTGTGTTAGTGACCGAGCCGCTTACCGAAAAGGAAATCGGTGCACCCATAGGCTGACTAACCACACCATGCCCTGCTTATAACCACCGAGTTGGCCTGGCTGTCATGACGACTACAAGTGGTTTTATGGTAGCCGTGTTGGCCACAACATAGTGTGGGATTCCTGTAGGCCGGTGGTTTTCAAACATTTAAAAAAGGAATTCCTGTGACCCCAAACTGACTTAACAGGAAATGTGTCTTGGCTCATCTTAAAGATGAATGCCACCCATTTTGAGAATTCACATATGTTCTTCCTGTGCCCCAGGACAGTTCAGTCAGTATTTGTGAACACGCACCACTCTCACCTAAAGCTATAAATCAGAGAGAACTCTCCAATTGGTGATGTAACTGGGATGCAAAATCTGGGGCTGCTCCATAGACAACGAATGGGGCTCTGATTTTATGAGGCCATAAAATGTTTGTGTGAGCCCTTACACTCAAATTAGGTTTATATTCAAGCATTTCGAGAAGGTCTGAAACAGAATTAAAACCCCATTTGGGTGTAAGAGCTCACACAAACATTTGAAGTCCTCATAAAGTCAGAGTCCTATTCATTGTCTATGGAGCAGCCCCAGATGTAACATCCCAGCTCTCTCTGATTTCTAGCTTTAGGAGAGAGCAGTGTGTGGTCACAAATACTGACTGAACTGTCCTAGGGAACAGGAAGAACAGTGTGAATTCTTAAAATGGGTGGTATTCCCCTTTAAACATTCTATTTCCAGGCTAAAACATATCATCCTGGTGTGTTTTTAATTCAGCTTTTTTTTAAATTTTATTTCAGGGACTTGGGGAAGACTTTGCCAACATATTGCATATGTTATTAAGCCCTAACTTTGGATTTAAATTTCTTTAGAACAATTTAGGGGCTCACAGTTTCACTTCCATGCAAACCACGTTCGGGTCCTGCTGACCCCGTGTTTGAAAATCGCTGTGGTAGGGTGACTGAATCTCATTGAGGAATGCTGATTGT
>OMKL01050445.1:5534-15597 GCA_900302295.1 Parasudis fraserbrunneri
AGATGGTGAGTTTGAATTTGTCCTCTGAATGAACTCATCTGGATTTTAACCTGGATGGTTATTTACAGATCAGTGAAAATGATGAAAGAGGAAAAATAGCATTTCAAAAAGCCTCCCAGAGGAATACCGTAGGGAAGTATAGTTTCCAGGTTAAAGGGATAGTTTGGATTTTTGAGCATTAAGTTGTATGAAATACTTGACAGTAGTGTAGTGGATGCAAAGCTATTAGCTTACTTATCGAGTCCCGTGGTCGGAGTTCTGGCCAGTTTCCGAGTGAACCAGAAAGCAAACGGGGTCTTGAAACCGAAAGGCAACATGCAGGCAAAAGGGTTACCTATTTCTAACACAAAATCATCATCCTCCAGCACTTTGGATTCTGCTCTCACTTGGCACTAATTTTTTCCTTGAGATAAGCCAGTGTATTACTACGCAGCCTATCAGCTGCCTTTTGGTTTCAAGACCCCATTTCTGCCGTTTGCTGCCTGTCTAAAGCTTCCCGGTTCGCTCGGAACCTGGCCAAAACTCAGACTCACACTACTGGAAAGTATTTCATACAATTTAATATCCAAAAATTCGAATTATCCCTTTTAATAAAAGGTTCAACTAAATCAACCTGATGCAGAGCTTGACAGCCAGTTGTAACAGTTTGTACCTGTCACCTTTTGTTGGTCAGCGGAGACGGATAACTCTCAGAGGGTGCGGGACAATGACTCCGCCCAGCAGCTGAAGCTGAGAGAGAGACAGCGGTTCTTTGAGGAGGTCTTCCAGCATGACGTGGACGTCTACTTGTCCTCTTCACACCTGCAGATTGACTGCAGAAAACGTAAGTAACACTCTACTCTTATACACTTGTTCCATTTCTGCACGGTCTCAGTTAAACATGTCGACCCACTGATACATTAAAGGGGAACAACACCCAAATCAAGAATTTCAATGTTATTTCCATGGCCTGGGAAAGATCAATCGATGTTTTTGAACACGAGCGACTTTCGCCCAAAGCCAGAATCCAGAGAAGTAAGACTCAAACTTATGATGTCATCAGGTATAAAGTCTGGAGCTGCTCCATTGACAATGAATGGGAGACTGAATTTGTGGACACACAGAATGGATATTTTCTTCTTTTTTTTTCTATACCCAAATGAGCTTTATTCTATAGCAGTGGTCTCAGTTCTGAAACAGAAAATTGACCTGTATACTCAGACCCTGCCTCTGGGTATTCTCAGTGTCACCTTTACCATCTCTCCCAATTCTGTGTCTATGGAGCAGCTTCAGACTTTATACTTTATGACATCACACATTTGAGTTTTAGCACTCCAGTTTGTGGATTTGGGTGAGAGTAGTTTATGTTCACTAAAGGTTTTGGACTGTCTTAGACCATAGGAATAACATATATGAATTCGTAGTTGCCCTTTAAGACATTAATATAATACATCATCAATATGGTGTTATATTAATGGTTACACACAAACTCTGAGGAAAAAAAAGTGTCACAAGAGAACAACTGGATCCGTGGAACACGGTTTGAAACTAGAAATGATCTGTTTGGCTGTGGTGTGTCTACCCTCCCTCCACCTTTACCATATAAAGGTACAGTGTTGGTTCACTTTGTTCCAAAATGTTATTTTTTGGATTTGTATCAAGATCATGAACACATTTCAAGCATTTATAACTTATTATTGAAGAGGTCATTTTTTCTTCCCAAAAATTACACAATGCAGCATATCAAATATGTTCTTCAACAAATTATTTGATTTATTTAATTTTAGTTTAGGGCTGACCCAAATCCTTCAAAGCTTCAATTGCTGCCATGTTAATCAATGCCAAAATCAAGATTAGAATGCTTCGGGGTTTTTTTATCCCTCCAAAAATGTGCCTACATCAGCATAAGAAATAGCTTATAGAAATACTAATCCAACATTGATTTTGAAAATCAGTTCTTCTCAGACAAAGGCATTTAGTCATGAGAACTTTCAGAAAACTTTCAGCCCTATTTTACTTTTACAATCACTACCTGTAAGCACAATTTAAAGTCCCAAATCATGTTTTTATGTGTGGTATATTCACATACATTCTTGAATAGTTTGATCTGTTGATGGAAAATATGGTATTTGGAACTGCCTTAACCCATTGTACCTGTAAATTGGAATATAGATCTGTTTTATTCCAGTGTTTACAAATGTAAACAAACCTCTTATAACCATACAGCAAATACCTGTCGTCTAGTGTTCCTGGGGCACAGCTAGCTGCATATACTCTTAAAAAAGATGTGTTGAAATAACACAGTATGTGTTGTGCCTAAATAAACATGCAGATGACACAAAGTGGCTTAAAATTGTGCTGTTAACACATGTTGTGTTGTTCTTCAACACACCCTTATGTGTTTAGTTAGGGACAACACATATTGTGTTATTTAAACACATCTTTTTAAAGAGTGTACTGTACAAATGCAGAAACCTATCCCTCCATTGTGACAAGTGTACTGTACTCTGTGTAAGCAGCATTCAGATAACTGTAATATAACTGTGTGCACAGGTGGTGGTGCTAAAACACTGAGTCTATCCTAGTCTAATTATGTATAAATAGCTGCAGGTACTTTAAGGACACACATTTGACCCACTGATATACTGAGACATTAACATGCTATATGATGACATACTCAACTACAGAAAAAGCATTCAAATAATTGTAGTATAACTTTGATATAAACTGCACGTTAAAATACTGAGTCTATCCATGATTTAGGCATGCCGTAGACTGTACTGTTTCTCAAACCCAAGGCCAGGAACCAGTACTGATCCCTGGGATGTTGTACAATGGTCCTCACCCTGGTTAGCAGACATAGATGTCATCTGTTTTCCTGCAAAAGTATTAATTTAAAGTATTAATTCATAGTAAGCAGTCCATGAAGGAGGCAACACTATTGCTAACCGATTCCCCAGACAGATATACAAACGTTTTCAGTAAAGCTTGGCAATATGAAAAAAGAGGAATATCTTTGTAAAAGATACCAGTAAGGAATGGAAAATCATATGTTAGATAAACCAATTGATGATTATAATTTATTGGACTATTTGGTAATTGGAAGTGTGACATCAAACTGAAACTGTAATTTCCTTTCTCACAATAAATAATTCTCAAACATTCCAGAAATAATTTTCGGAGAAATATGGCTTAATATAAATTTTTTGTTTTTTACTAAGCATTTAGACAACCAAATTGTGTATCCCGATTCATGATATCAAAGAAAACACGATACACGATAATGTGGACAGACAATAAACGATAAATATTGATATAACACCCAAACCCATATCCCTGAGATTGATAACACAGACAGCCTTGGTTTTACTTGTATCTACAGCCCCCATGGGAAGTATTTCATCTATGGAGGTGAACGTGGACATGCTGGAGCAGATGGATCTGATGGACATATCTGACCAGGAGGCCTTGGATGTTTTCCTCAACTCGGGCTCTGGAGCAGATGAGGGGGCGCTGGCATCACCACTGCCAGGTAAGCCACATGTACTGCACCTTACACAGCTTCATCAGAAAGGCTGGGTTGGGAACACCAAGGCTAATATATTGGAGGCCATGTCACCAGTAAGTCAACCGATGGGAGATGGGGGTATGGCTCATGCTCAGATTGCGCCAGTGGAGTGTTTGGGGACCAAAGTGAGTCTCAGTTTTCCAGTCATACCTACTTGCAATTCTAGGACTGTTGGGGAACCACAGTATGCAGAAATAGGCACAAAAAAATAATGATTTTTAAAATAGGCCAAAACAACACATTGTACTGCATGCAAAAACCTACATGGTTGTGGCCCAAAACTGCATGGGATTAGCATAAAGTGGGCATGGATGTAAAAGGGAGACTCTTAGGTATCCATAGAACTCATTTTCATTCATATATCTTGAGGAGAGAGGTCAAGGGACCCCTTTGAAACTGGCCATGCCATTTTTTCCCTCAACAAAATTTAGCCTATATTTGGAGCATTATTTAGCCCTCTTTCCGACGAGCTAGCATGACAAACCTGGTACCTATGGAATTAGACAGCCAAAGTCTGTCTAAATTAAAGTTGGTTCATGCTGCCACCATCATGGTAACAGGACTAACAGTCTAACAAGACCAAACCCCTATCTCTTTGTATGGGGAGCAAAGAGTTCTATGATGGGGAGTCATCCATATCTATGGGCAAATGTTCTTTTAAATTTTGGGGAGCCACCAATTGGAATTTGCTACCTTCACAGTTAAAATGTATTAGTAGCAGATACAATTTCAAGAAAAAAAGTTAAATCATGGCTCCTCGACAATGTTAAAAATTTGATTTTAAATGTATAATATTGTCTATGTTACATTGTTGCCTGTGGTAATGTTTGCACTGCACTTAATTTGTCATGTCTATATAGTTTGTCATATTATTGTTTGTGTGTTTTGTATTGCTTACCTGTTTGAGACCAAGGACCACAATGGAAATAAGTCTTGACTTTATTGTGTTCTATCCTTGATGTTTTTCTTCTGAGATACTTGCCACAAACTATGTTTCTTTTGTTATGCATGTATTTCTTGAATTTTAATGTCAAATCAAATCAAATCAAATCAAATCAAGAATCTCTCATACATGTCAGTCATACATTTCTCTTTCTTTTCTTTCACATTGAAGTCACTGACAGCACATCAAACATGACAATTTTGGCACAGAAAACTGTTTATTTTTTTCACTTAGAAAACCTTCTATACATGCACGCCAGTGGGTTTTGCCACAGAGTCCCTTGCTACCATGGCAACCACTCACTGTGCAATTCCCAACCTTTTGGCTGAGAAGATGGTTATTAATTTAAAACATCACATTTCACCTCAAGATGCAGAAAATTATAATGTTACTCATCATAACATTATCTAATTATTTTCTCTGAATATGTTTATTTTGTAGTGATGAAGAATGAGAAAGGTCTTGGTTTATCTTGTGTTTTGTATCACATCGTTCTAGTAGCTTGCACATATTATTCAGATATCATCATGTATTCTTTGTAATCATTCTACAGTTATTTTAATTTGACATGTCCTCTGTGTCTAGGTTCAGCATGCCCCTTTCTAAGTGATTTTTGATTTAATAAATGATATGACTGAGCAGAACAAATATTGTGTAGGAGGTTACTTGTTGTTTTTGCCCCAGACTAGGACAGATTGACCAAGCATATACTCTACAATGTACATGGTTCATCTTTTCATAATATTGATTAATTCAAGTATAAAGCTCAATACTTTTGACTGTAACTTCAGAGGTTGTACAATGACTTTAAAATGTCACTCTTCTCCCATGCATGGAAAATTATATCTTACTATCTTACTTTTTAACACTCGTCTGACAATTTTCTTTGGCAGTCCTGAATTATTCTTTAACAGTAGCAAGTAGTTTCTTTATTGCCACCGTCTTTAGTGTTATTGGATTCGTTTCTTGTACAGCTAGATATTCATTTTGTCTGCTCTCTGGCTCTCCCCAGTAGAAGATGAGGATGAAGATGAGGAGGATGAGGATGCAGAGGTTGTCTACCGGGAACATGTAGGCCAACCACTAATGCGGCCAAGTGAAGTCCGTCGGGGGTCAAAGTCTCGCATGTCCTCCACCTCATCTGGCTCCAGTGACACCAGTGAGGGCGGAGCCGACACACCTGTGATCCAATCGGATGACGAGGAGGTGCATGCTGACACCCTGCTGCTCACGTCTGTTCCCCAAAACAGGGATGAAGAAACAGAGGAAGAAGAAGAGGAGGAGCAGAGATGCCTTGCAACGTCATCTCCATAAAGACAGGCATACTTTGCTGTCTGTATAAATAGCAATGAGGAGAGAGTACAGAGACACAGACTGAGATATCACACACCAAATGTCTCTCTTCCTCTCTCTCTCTCTCTCTCTCTCTCTCTCTTCATTTCACATTCCTTTCCCTTGGAGGAAACCCAGCATGGATGACCTGGTTGTGGTTTGCTGTGTCTTAAAGCCTCTAATGGTTGGCTTCATTGTCTTCATGAATATTATAAAACCCCAATGAAAACATACGATAGTATTCCACATTGTTTCTTTTTGTTACCGTTAAGCAGTATTTTGTGGTTTGTTTAACCGCTTGCAAGGTGCCATTGGCAAAACATTTTTTTTTTTTTTTTTACAGTCAATAGACTCTCAAGTAACACTTAATTATACATGAGTCAGCTCCCCCGTGCATGGTTTCTGTGGCTCGAGTGGAGGAACCGGATTTTCTACTTTTGCTTCTGTTATTCCCAACAGGCAAGGTTCCATTCACGCCCTCTTTGTATTTTTGAAGCCAGCACAACTGTCACCTCAGGTGAGATTTGACTGGTATGTTTAAATTAAAATAAGTGAGACCACACCCGTACATAGCTCTCTTGCCATATTAATAGCTCTATCCCAAGCTTTGCCCTAGATCAAGCTAAGAGAGGGTGAGTTTGAGATTGGTCAGTTATGCCATAGGCTGGCTTCTACCTCATGGATACGTCCTTGTACCACCCTGCTTTGAGGTAGAGAAATGGCATCACACTGAAGTAAATGGTGCAGTCTATGAATAGCCCTGGACACAAATTAACATGTAAAGTCTAGGAGCCACCTCTTGACTCTTCAGTGGATGAAAGAGAAAGGGGATTATTATTAATATGCTCCCTCACACACATACTAGACCCCAGGGCAAAGATGTAGATATACATACTAGTACACATAGATGCATAGATAGATATGGAATATTCTGCATCTGTGGCAGGGTTTTCAGATCAGTGGGAGGCAGGACTGAGGCACTGAACCCAGACAGACTGAAGTATTTTTTGTCTCGTTTTGTTTTTGTTTACAGAAACTCTGTCTGAAGGCCTTTGAGGTCTGACATATTATGAAACTACAAACCTATTTTCATGTCAGCAAGCTTGTCATTTTCAAAATGATGAATGTGACTGTAAATGCATGCCATGTTGTCCGTGTGTGTGAATATGCTGTACGTTTTCAGTCAAACTATGGGGTGTTGTGTCACCAGATTATCCAAGTGTCCCTACTTCGCCCAGCTACTGATCAGAGATTCAATCTATGCATGAAATAATGTTGTCAGAGTGTAACGTGATGTATCTCTTCTTGTCTCCTTTGATTTGAAAGTTAAATATGACTGAAACTTGTTACTTGTTTTTTACTTGTGTTTTACACTATGTAGCTCAGAGTAAGTCTGCCACAAGTCTGTGTGTGTGTGTGTGTGTGTGTGTGTGTGTGAGAGAGAGAGAGAGAGAGAGAGAGAGAGAGAGAAAGAGAAGGATGTGTCTGGTTGAGCATTCATGGAAGCGTTGTGACAGCAAAAAACCCTCTTTTCCCCCTTTGAGCCTCTTGCCACAATCTAGTGAGAAAAGTTCAATAAAACGAATGACAAAAAAACAAAAAAACATTATCACTCATTACTTATAATATGCTTTCGGTCTTTTCCTGCGTCCGCTTCTCTGTCTGCTTCTCTAACTTGCATGGTTGTTCCCCCAACGCTTCAAGTCTTTCACAGTCGTGTTGCCCGTGGAGACCAAGCCTTCTCTGCTGCTACTGCCCACCAGAAGCTGGGACTCCCTCTCCCCCTCCGTCCGCCGCTCTGAAAGTATTAGGTTACTGTTTACATAACAACAGACTTAAAAGACCTATGCTAGCCTACTTGTGTGCACTGGCTTCCAAGCACAATGGCCCCGGATGTCCCGTCTAACCACCAGTAGTGGTTATGTCCTCAGTTGCCGTATTTGTAACGACTTTTGACCATTTAGCCTACCCTGTGCCGTTGTTCTGTGTGTTTGAGTTGAAGAAGAGTTGATGTGTTTAATCTGATAATAATGATTATAAACAGCAGTAGTTGCAGAAGAAGTAATTTAGTTTCATTCTATCTCTCTCTCTCTTGCTCTCTCTCTTTTAAAAAAAGTTTAAGTCAGAAAATGGAGAAAAAACAGATGGAATAGTCGTCATATAGATAACATGATTTACAGGTGTAGGCTGTCTCACATATGACATAATTAATCGTTTCCTATAAATGGATTTGTATCACAGGTGTTCAAGTGAAGCCTAGGGTTAATGCCACAGGAAGTTCAGGGACACAGACAGAGTCATATATTTTCACTGGGCCAGGACCTTTGGGCTAATCAACCAAGATCTGAAAAGGTGTTGTGCGAGCTTACCGACTCCCATCTCTGACATCACAAACAGGGAATCACATTAAAAAAACTAGAAATGTGTGTTCATTGGAGCGCAAATCTCCACCAGACACCAGCCACCCATTTCTTCATTGGGCGGGGCTTAAGTGTAGGGGCGGGACAAGTATAAACCAATGGAAGCAGATCTCCCTGCATTACACCATTACATGAGTACACACTATTACACAATTACACTAGCACACGATTACACTACTACACTATTACACACTATTAAACAACTACACTATTACACTGTTACTATTACCAGATTTTAAGTGTTGCATGAGATCTACTTTACCCATTTCCGAGGCTGGACAAATCTACCGTCACTAGCCAAGCAGACAGAGTGAAAATCACCACTACTTTAAAGTCTTATCATAGCCTGGCTAATTATAATAATGCAAACATAGAATTGGTCCATATTTTAATAATACTGTGTAAATTCTTACTATCTGGGGAGACAAGCATATGCACATTTTCTTCTTATCATTCGCCCATTGCAAAATATTCTACAAATCAAATTGTGGCTACTTAGTTTTAAAATTCAAGATTAAGGAAACAATACAAACTGTCAGCAATCAAGATATGTATTTGACATTTAAGAATTCATACGTTGCACAACACAAAATAGTGAAAATATTTGTTCTTATTTCAGAAGCAAAAATGAGTCCAAGCATTTGAATCTATCCAAAAATGTCCCTCTGCTCAGCCAGTGAATGTCAAAGTAATAATGTCAAAATAATAGAACAGCCAAAGAGCACACCTGACATAGTGTGTCTCATGACATTTCAGATCCAGGTGATGATGGTAGGACGACAATTATGCCTACAAATTATCTGTACTATCAAACCAAGGATATTCCTTCTGATGCCATCTCTATTTCTGTCAGGAATCACTCACATCATTAGTTTAACCATTTATTATGATGCAGAATAAATGGCAATGGCAATACAGTTAGTCTTGGCGGTATGGTTCTACTCTTAGAGGTGCTCCCTGCTGTAAGTGGTTAAAGCATAACACCTTACATGAAGATAAAGCATAACAGTATACTGAAACTGAACAGAAGGGAGCACTGCAAATGAATCCCCCAACCCCAACAGAGCCAAACCATACACCAGGACACTAAGTATGTGTTCGGCCTTCCGGCAACCCGGAATCAGGACACAAGGCCATCCTATCACAGTGGACTAGCCTATGTGTACTGTGAAACCATTTTACACGTAGCACATTACCCAGGGCCCTTCTCATCTGTATTACTGGGGACAGGGATTGAGATCCCTCCAGAGACCGCTCCCTCTGGTGTTCGTCAACAGCCCCTACAGATGTATGCAAAGTAAAGACACAAACCTGTTGCATCTTGGCACATGCAAAATATTCTACCTGATGATAAACTATGTGTACAGTAGAGCACCCACTGTCTCCTGGATACCAGGATATCTGAATAGATAAATTGGGTCCATCAGTGGCTCCGAGACTGCTGCACATCTCGGAACACGTTGGCGATCCACCAAAGACAAAACCCAAGATCTAAAAAGTGTGTAACCCAGCCAGCCGCCCACTACTTAGTTAATGCAATTACTTATTATACTTATTATACAGCCAGTGATGGAAAGCGTATTTAACTCAACTGTAATTAAGTACATTTTGAAGTACTTGTACTTATTGGAGTATTTCATTTTAAAGATGCATTGAAATTTGCCGCACTACATTTCAAGGGCATATTGTACTTTTAACTACTATATGTCAAGGCAAATTATTTGTATAGCCCAAACTCACATTACATGTCTCAACGTGCTTCACAGGCCTGTCTTATCCTTCAAAGATGATGAGGAAAAACTCCCATAGACACCCCCCCCC
>OMKL01050475.1:0-11099 GCA_900302295.1 Parasudis fraserbrunneri
CGGTGTAGGGCTCCATGTTCAAAACCCAGGGGAACTACGCACGAAGCGGGAAAACGGAATAAAAACAAAGAGTTAACGGAAATCACAGTTCAATCTGGAGAATCGGACGGTGGATTGAGGTGATGACAGGACGGTACAGGAGGAGTGTTTGATGTTGGGATTAGAAATGGCTGCTGGCGACATACCCTGATTTGTTCATCGTATTTGATGGAGCGTCCGCTTTCCCAGTCGAAGCCAAAACGCATGAGGTGGATGCAGAGAACACTGGGCAGGGACTTGATACAGGTCCTCTTCACAGTGGTTTTCTGTGGAGACACGGATACATAGACGCAGGTCAGTAATACACATGTTTCATACGCACATCTATATCCTGGGGGGTTAAGTTCAGATCCACATGACTCCTCACACACCAGCAGACAACTATACCAGGGGCTTACATATTTTTTCCCCCCCTGAACTTTTTCATCCAGAAATAAAATAAAAAAATAAAAAACAAAGAACCATCCTAAATCCCCCAAAACTGTTGTATTCGAATTCAGCCCGTGTTCCGTCTATGGTACCAGGACCGTCCCTAAATCTGTTTTGTACCATCCCAAGATGCAATTGTCAATGTCCCTGGGGTGTCGGGACAAGCCTTGATTTCGGGCCCTGTATACAAACCTTCTCCTTGCACTTTTCACAGTAGTAGGCATTGCTGCCCTCCAGCACCTCCCCCCTGACAAACTGGTCCAATGAGATCTCTAGGCTCTGGCAGGAAGTCACACCCAGGTTCAGGGCCATGAACGTCTCTTCACGCTCATACCTGTAGAATAAGAAAAGGTCAAGGGTCAAATGTGTGTCATGTAACACTGGGGGATATTCGCACATCCAAGGTTCGTCGGTGTAGGCGAGTTAAAATAGTGGTCAACTTGAATGAAGAAAATCCCACACGATTTTCTTACAAAGCACCGCTTGCGTTTTATTTTTCACAGACATTTCAGAGGGTCCAGTTAGGGCCAAAATGTCAGTGAACAATAACATACAAATGGTGTTGTGCAAAAGCAGTGAGCGGGATTTTCTTCACTCGAATGACAGTCATGTTTCAGAATGAAACACCAATACCGAGTTTTGACAGAGGTTTCTGGCTCACCGGTGAGGACAGTCTTTACAAATCTTCTGGTCAGAGAATATCCCCTGGAAGGTGTTTTTAAAGATCTGCTCCCGGCCGATTTTCTGATGTGAGAGAGATTTATGGTGTCAATAATCATGTCATAACTGGTTAATAACAGATATGTTGGTGGAGTGTGTGTGTGTGTGTGTGTGTGTGTTTTACCTTGAGATGTTCATCTAGCTGGTCCACCAGGCTGGTGAAGAACTCGTATGCGTCTTGCTGCTCTCTCACATACAGCTCCTTGTTCCACATCTTGAAGATCTGCAACAGACAAACAGAATGGCAATGAAATCAACTGCATTTTAAATTGAGATGGAACCCCAAGCCTGAGCCATGCCACGGAGGACTTGAAAGATCCACAGTCTGACTTGGGAGTGATAAAGAGTGTGTGGTGTGCTACCTTCCAGAAGTTCTCAGGTACGTAGTACTGTAGTTTGCTCTCCATCAGATGGCCAAACAGCGATTGGACCTGACAGAAGACACTCTCCTCTGGCTGTTCCGTGTCATCCTCGATGGACAGGAAGGCCTATGGACCGACACACACAAAGACACTGAGTATTACATGTCTGACTGTGTGTTGACGTTCCGAGACTGGTCACGAAGAGGGTCTGAGTTCAATTAGGAAACGGTTGACTGTTTAATAGACTCTGCTGCCATCTGGTGGGCTCATGGAAGATGAAGATGAAGAAATAGCACAGAGAGCATGTGTAAATAGAAAATATTGTGTAAAACTGTACATTAGAAAGAGTGTGTACATGGAATATGTGTGTACCTCTGGCAGGCCAGGCTGCATGTAAAGCTGTTGGAACACAGCGTTCATGTAGCACGTGGCTCCGCCGTTCTTCAACCCAACGAACCCGGACACCGACCGGCTGTCCACGGGAGGAAGGTACTGGAAAGAGAGAGACTGGGAGTCAAGTTTCATATCTAAAAGGTTATGGCAGGAGAAATAAATTAGCCTCATTTACCATTTCTGTATTTTTTAATTATTAAAAGATGATCAAAAGCTGGAATAATTGCATGCAGATCAACTGTTCTTAAAGACTCAGAACTGTGCAGTGGTATTTTTCATCAAATACAGTAAATAAAAAAAAGTGGCAGCATTTTAATTTCATATGTTTCAGCATATTAGGCCGGTCAATTGAACCTGGTGAAATGTTAAATAATCTGACTGTAGTGACTGATGTTCGATTCAAATTGAAACATGAATAACTAAGGCCCATTATTTATAGGTGTAGGTGTACGTGTGTGTGTGTGTGTGTGTGTGTGTGTGTGCCTTACGTCAAACTCCTTGCTGAGCGAGGGGTCAGACTGGTGGTGCATGGACAGCAGCTCTCTGGTGATGAGCTGGAGGTTGGACAGAGAGCTGTCTGCTAACATCACCAGAACCTCATAGGCTGCTAGTCTACTGCTGGCTGTACTGCATCTGGACACACACGGGAGGAGGAGGAGGAAGAGGAGGAAGAGGAGGAGGAGGAAGTAGAAGATGAGGAGGAGGGAGTGAGGAAGATGTGAGGGATTAGTGCTGCCATTTGTAGTACAGCGAAAAAATATGGCACTACTTTGAACATGACAACTTTTACCAACATGACGTGTTGTTTCATAGTGAGGTCAAAGGAGGCAGAGATCTAGAGATTATTGTGAAGGACAGAGAGATGAAGTGGGCCATACTTGGGGTGGAAGTCGTGGCTGGAGGCTGGGGAAGGAGTGGCGTTGGAGCTGTTTATGATGATACGTGAGGCTCGAAATAGGAAGTCATCCAACAGCTGCTGGATCAGAGATGCACCTGGGGAGACAAACACAAACACACATTTCAGGGGTTTCAGCTTCCTTCTGTCAACTCCGCCAGGTCATGTAAGCTCCTTTCAGTTACCGGTAAGGTCAGTTTAAGTCCAGTTCAATCAATATCCTGAAGACAATATTGTCGAAGACTATATCCAGGTCATTGACGATTCTTAAGAGTGTATGTGGTTCCTAACATGTGTATGTGTGTCACAGTGTGTGTGTGCGCATTCATGTGTGCGTGTGTGTGTGTCTGTGTGTGCACGCGCAAGTACGCACATGTGCGCTTACCGAGGTGCTCCTTTTCGCTGCCGCACAGCGAGAGCAGGGTCTTGATGAGACGGAGGTGTCCCGCCTGGAGGATGTTGTCCGCCTCGCTGGTCTCCATCTCCGAGCTCCAGCTGGGCTCAAAGTTGTCCAGCCACGAGATCTCATCCTCCAGCATGGTGGCCGCGCTCACCTTCAACGCCTCCATCTCCGAGGCTGGGAGAGGGGGAGGGAGAGAGCGAGAGCGAGGGGGGAAGCGAGAGATGGACAAAATCCTGTGGTTAAAACCCTAGTTAAATCCTAAAGTTATTTTTCTCATTTTTTCCTCACTGAGGATCAAGGTCAGGGAGTGTTGCTCCATGCTAATGTAGGACTGTGAAGCCCATTTGAGACATGTAACTGTGATAATGGGATTTACTAACTTGACAGAGAAACGGAGATGGATGCTAGCCTACACTGACCTCTAGTGGCGCTAAAGTCAAACTGCAACAATCTTTGGATAAGGATGTTTTGGCTTCAGCAAGGCTGCATTCAGTTCAGACAAAAAAAATGTCCTTCGATATGCTTCCTCCCCTCAGAATCCCCAAATACCCGGATGTAAATTGTCGGCTAACCGAGGGCTGTTCAGTTCAGGAGTAACCCAGTGGAGGGTAGATTTTCACGCCCTCGATCCCTCCATTACACCCTTTTGGCCGAGGGTTCACTTGCGTCGACGTCATGGGACACGTTTAGACAAAGTGCTCACTGGAATGAAGGCTCACTGGAATGAGGGCATGACGGGAGCAGGACGTGCTTATTTCAAACTAAACGGGTGTTTAGAGAGTGAGATGAATGAGTGACAAGTTCATTAGAAAGAGACAGACTTACTGGTGAGGTCATCCAGAAGCTGGCATCTCAGGTCAAAGTACTCAGTGCACTGGGATAACAATCTGAGGAAAGAATACACAATTAACAAAATACCTTTTTTTAAAGCAAAAGCATGTTTAATTCAGCAGAGCCTTAGGACGAACTTGTGTCAGTATTCCTTATTGGAAATAGTAATGCTACAACGATATTTCTGTTTTCCTAAAAATTGGATTTAAATTTTTGCGCGCGCCATGGTGTGTTACTGACCCATATACATTTGAGATTCTACTAAATTAAATGTTTGTTGTTTCACGGCCTGATTCCTTCAAGCCATCAAGGGATTTGTGTATGAGTGTGTGTGTGTGTGTGTCGTACCTCTGATTGACCCCTCTCATGACAGATGTAGGGCTCCATAGAGGCAGCTGAGCGGTGAGGATGACGGAGAGGAGGAAGAGGTTGGGTTTCTGGATATCGGGGAAGGCCGAGGTGTCCGACTGACTCAGAGTGTACAACTGGTCGCACGCCACACGACGGATCTGACACAAGGTGGGGATGGAGTCGGGACAGACTTGAACACACTCCCGAGCACAGATTCACTCCCATTCCCACTCCCATTCCCATTAAAATGATATTAGTCATAAAGTAAACAGATGTTTTCTTTACCTCTCCGCTGGGCGACCCCAGTAGAATGTCGATGATGAAGTCGCTGACAGAGGGGAGGTTGTAAAAAGAAGCTGGAGAGAAGAGGAGAACACACGGCGTCAGCATTCTGCACCACTCGGGGAGGGCAATGGGTTCGGCGAACAGCCATTAAGCAGACCACATATGGCGGGATAGGGACCACGGGAGTGCTTCGAACATACATACGCCACGTGGTGTGTAAGCATTTATCCAAAGTACCGAGTGCAGACGTTTCTTTAGTCTGGGTGGCTCCAGTGGGAGTGGAATACCCAACCCTTCCGGCTGCTAATGCCATGCTCTCCCCACGGAGCTACATAAGAACCACGGCAGGGTGCCAGTATGTCTGGCAGAACCGTTGACGGGATCTCATCCAAGGTGATCAGTAGATAGAGAGAGAGTGTGTGTGTGTGTGTGTGTGTCTTGTCAATTTGTTGATAACGTCACTCTAGGCAGGTGTGTAGCAGACAGTCTGAAGGACAGGTAACCTGCAGTTAGGAGCCCGTGTCTGTGTCTGATGTGTGTTGTAGTCTTACAGAGCTGTTGACACCGTAGCTGCAGACAGGTGACGAGCAGCGACAGAGCCTCGCGGGCGATGATGGCGTCTTTGATGGAGACGCTCTGCTGTCTGACGCATATTCCGGCGTGCAGTGCCGTCGGCGTGGCCTCACCCTCGCTGCTGGAGCTGCAGTTACTTCCTGTAAATAAGCACACACACACGCACACATTTACTTAGCGTGACCACTTTGTTATGCGCGAAGCTATGACACTTGTTGACCGTCAAACGCACGTTGGATGCCGAGTACACGGTCTGCCTCCAAATGCCAGACGGAAATGTGAAAATTCTGCATAAACAGCACGAGCAAGACGAAAGCAAACAGGACGTTTTTTTTTTTATATATCTCCTCCTCCTGTCAGTTGAATCACTATATCACAAACGAACAATCAAAAGAGCATAAAAGTAATCTCTGACCCCTCTCACCCTGGTCACCAGCTCTTCCAGCTGATGCCCTCTAGGAGGCGCTATAGGTCCCTGTCCACCAAAACATCCTGTTTTAAAAAAAAAAAAGATTTCCCCACTGCAATAAGAACTCTGTACTCTTCTCACTAACCCTGACAGATGTACCTGTACTTAAAACTCTTGTGTCAATTTTGTAAATATCGTCTGTGAAATTTTTGTCTTGCGGCAATCTGTGAATATTGTCCAGTCCTTGTGTCTAATGTGATGTTGATATGTGTCTGTGTTTGATGTTACTGACACTGTTGTATTGAGCTTACCCACCATGCTGCACCGAAAGCAGATTCAACCCACATCGGTCGTGCGGTCATTAATAAATGATTGATTGATTGAGTGATTGATTGATATCTCACCTGTACTGCTGACTCTGGTGCGGACTCCCTGGGGTAGGAGGGAGCTGTGGCTCTCTCTGATTGGCTGAGGGCTGCCGACCAGATCCAATCGGCCGGCTGCTGCTGCCCAGGTCAGACGCATGAAACAGGCCACAGTAGAGGTGAAGTCACCCACCTCCATAGTCTAGGAGAGAGAGAGAGAGAGAGAGAGAGAGAGAGAGAGAGTTAGATATTTAATATTATGTATACAGCAAAGATTCTACTTAATAGTTGTAATCTACATTATACTGGCTAACAGGATAAAAAGCATGTGTAATGGTTCATCCTGGAAGCAATTATATACTGTAACTGCATGTGTGTTTGAGTGCATCAACTTTACCCAAACACAGGATTTATTTGTGGCGTCCCAAGAAAATACAAACACGCCCACCACAAATTAATTTCCCAAACAGACACAATAGCATATTAACACTTCTTGTGCCGGATGTATACAGTCTTTTTCACTGCTGACTGTGTGTCTTACCTAGCCCAACCTGCCATCACTCCAAATAACCCGAGACCCTGTGGTGGGAAAACACTGGTGTGTTAGTTCAGTACCTGAATAGCTACGCGAGCAGCAGGGATGATCTCCTCCACCCTTATGGAGGAGCGTTCGGACAGGGACATCTGTCTGTAGGACGACTTCTCAGGCGTCCCACAAAGGGACAGCTGTCGCCCGGTCCGTCCGGCGTTACGGAAAGGACGGGACGACAGCGCATCGCCGTCCCTGATGACATCGTCGTCCAGCATGGCCGGCATGCTCTGGCCGACCAGGAGGAACCTGCAGAAAATAGTCAGCCGAGGAGTGCGGAGTTTAAGTTTTAGTCTGGCGTGTGCAGAGAGCCTTAAACGAAAGAGGTCTGAGCCGCTGCCATTGGAGATTTCACACTTGTTAATAATTGAAGGGTACATTTGGACATTTTGGATCGCTCGCCCCATTTCCAGCTCATCGATGATGTTAGGAGTCCTTTCTCAGCACAGTCCATGCTGTGCTTCATACTGGTTACCCAGCTCCTCCTTAGTTAGCCGCAAAGCTAATGAAAAGTTAATGAAGCCACTATAAAAAGTACTTAATCATACCCGAAAACAAACCTCTTTGCTTCGGGTGCACTGTGGAGTTTGTTTCGGTGATTATTTCAGGGCTTGCCAAGACTGAGGAATGGCCCACATTACTCTGTATTAGTTTTGTGGCAAACTAGCCGAAGCATGGATTGTGCTGAGACAGGAGTCTAGCAATCGACAACATCATTTGTAAGTAGGAAATAGGGCTATCAATCCAAAATTCTGAACTTACCCTTTAAAGTAAGTTGCATGTATTGTCTGCAACCTAAAAAAGGTTCTTAAATCAAACTTCATGCTAGCCAAACTCTGTGGTGTTAAGCTTTCCCTCATTTGATTTCACAGTAGTGATCTCCTCATATTAAAAATATTTCTGGCTCATGGACTGTGTGTGTGTGTGTGTGTGTGTGTTTGTTTTCACACCTGGCTAGTTGAAGACATATAGAGTAGACTCCCTGTCTGGTTTCATAGTCCACCTCTGAGGGGATTGAGTCTCTCTGCATGACGTTGACCACCAGGCTGCAGAGAAACAACCAAACACAGTCGGCATGACAACATAACAGGGACTTGAATAGCTGGACAACGTGTACACCAAACAAACACTGATGGGGCAGGGGAAGTTAAAATCCCCATATACATTAGTATGAATTAGATGAATGAAGCTTCTCACACTCAGAATGAATCTCGCTGTAACTTTATTTGTCGGGAATTCCGAGTGCAGGAGAATGCTGGGTGTGGGAATCTTAATTTATCCATTTGGTCAACATGACACAGATTTCCCACATTCAAATCAGTGATAGAACCAGCCAATAGGACAAATCAGAATGTTGGTCAATAAAGGGCTTGGCAATACTTCCGTGTAGAAAACGTCAAAACATAGCTATAGTAACACGGCAGCAAGCATAGAAACTCAAAGTTAAGCTTCAAGTTAGCAAACTTGAACTACAAAAATGTCCAAAAACAATGCTGTTGCAATGCTTCATTTAAGCATGGTGATGAAATAGCCAGTCATCAATAACAGCGTAGACTATAAATTAAATCGTAACAGTCACACTATGTCAGTAAAGTTCAATGGTTTTGTAGCTCTCACACCTTGATGGCGAGTTGTGTGACACAATAGCTCTGGTGTGATCTACCCGGAAGTATGTCTGTTATTGTCGTGACGTCAAACTACTCAGTCCTGTAGAATCGGCGCCGTTGCTACGCATGTGTATTCCCTCTGAGGCTCGTCGCTTACCTGAGGCCTCCCGCTTTGAGGAAGTTCTCACAGAAGGACTTGACGCTGGTTTTAGCCATCTCATCATCAGACGTAGGCATCAGCTTGGAACTCAGCACCTGACACACCGAGAGAAGAGAGGGATGAGGAAGAGATGTGAATGAGAACGGATGGAGGAGGGGAAAAGAAGGAGATAGGAGGGAAACTAAAGCATAAATACTTACCGTGCACAGATAGTAACAATTAACAGTTTTTAAAAATGTTTTTTAGTTATTTTTGAAAAAGGTGTACTTGGTAAGAATTTTTATCATTTGGAATGCAGACCATGTAGACTCAACTAAAACCATGAAGACCATCACTAAATTACATGTTTATGTGGTTGAGTCTACACGGTCCTCATTAAAAATGATCGCAAATTGTACCTTGTGTATCTTTAAGTTGCTAAAAATAAAGTATCTTTAAGTTGCATAAATAATAATAATAAAAATAATAATAAAAATAATGACTTAGAGGAAGCATTTTCTCTCTCTGTGTGTGTATGTGTGTGTGTGTGTATGTGTGTGTATGTGTATGTGTGTGTATGTGTGTACCTCCAGGTTGTAGAGGACTCTGAAGGTGGACATGCCAGGGGCAGAGGATCTGAACAGGGCCTCCAGGATGGAGGCAGCACTGGGCTGGTGCTGCTGCTTAGATGCCAGGGAGGGAGACCTAGAGCCTGACCCCTGACCCAGGGTAAACAGAGTCTTCTACAGAAGAGAGAGAGGGAGAGATGCACATATTACATATGATAGAGAGAAGAGTGAAGGAGGAAGGGAGGGAGAGAGATAAAGACAGAGAAGGGGAGAGAGGGATAGGTAGATAATGTTTTAGTTTTGACAAACATTTGTTTAGCAATTGACACCTGTGCAGTAATACACACACACTCAATAACTTCAAATAAATAGAGCAAAATTGTATAAATCTACTGTAATACATCCACAACCCTTCAGAGGGTGCCCCTATAAGCCCAAATCTTTTCAGAGGGTGAGAGAGCGAGAGAGAGAGAACGAGACAGACAGGAGGAGGCAGAAAGAGACAGAGAGAAAATAAAATGGAGACAGAGAGAGAAAGAGAGAGAGAGACAGGCAGGATGAGGCAGAAAGAGACAGATGGACAATAACAAGGAGGCAGACAGACGTACTTGGTGGCTCCAGACACTGGACTCTTTAGGGACAAAGTTGTCCAGCGCGTCCTGCACCTCAGGGTCCGTAGGGATCAGCAGCAACAGCTTGCGCACTCGCAGAGTGATCCTGGAGCAAACAAACACACCTGAAATCACAGGCCTCGCTGTTGTGTACAACAATGGGTCCCAATGTGGGGTCTGGGGTCCCCCGGGAGTCCTTGATGAGGTACCAGGAGGTTGTTATTTAATTTACTAGAAGTTAGCTCAATGGGAGATTCGTTTGGATATAGCTTTGACTCTCCCCACTGTTATCATCATCATCATCATTATTATCATCATCATTATCATCATCATCATCATCGTTATCTCCCCAACAACAGACAGTTATGTACCGGTAATTCTGTACTCGACAACAAAAAATAGAGACATGAGACAAAATCTAATCAGATGCGAGTGCCTGGCCCAAGTCATTGAGTAAAAGTTTGGGAACCCCTGGTTTTTGTTTTCGTGTGTGTGTGTGTGCGTGTGTGTGTGTGTGTGTGTGTGTGTGTCTCACCTGGGCTCATCTAGGTTAGCCAGCTGGTAAAGCATCTCAAACACGTTACACACCAATGCCATCACCACACCAGGCAGGGACTTCTCCTACAGGCAAAATAACACACCGGCAAAGGACACAATGTGATGCTTAAGAATTAGACACAACTGTATGAGCAGCGAGTGGGTGAGTGAGCGAGTGACAGTATGTTCACACTACAAAGCAACAGGAAATCATTTATCTTCAGTGGAAGTTGGCGACATGAAGCTACAGACGCCTGCCTGACACACAGCGCCCGGTGACGTGCATGCGAGGAGACAGGGTGAAATGACGGACGAGCACACCTTCAAACTGGAGCTGAGCAGAGCTCAACTTTTTCTCTAATGATGCTGTTAACGAGTCGCAACAGAGAAGATGATGTTTCTGCTGAAACGGTTCCATCCAAAAATAGAGGAGAAACGTCTAAAAACCTTTCAACTAAAACTCAATCTAAATAGCATCACTTTGCCATAAAAAAGGGAGCTAGGAGGTTGCCGTTATTGCTGGAGCTCCAGGTATGTGAGCTACATTTGACTGAAAAATTATTATTAAAAGTATAAAAAAAGAAAAGAAGAAAAATCAGGTTATAAAAATGTTTAATGTTAAACGTAATTAAGGTTAAAAGTGAATATTTTATGGTTGCAATCTCATAACAATCATACTGATTAACGGCGCAAATCCACGGCACTCGAGCAACACTTCCGATAGTGACTCTGCGTCAGTGTAGCCGGCTGCGCCTGGCCATGTTGTAGCTTGACAGGCCGTAGTCTGAATCAGTCAGGGCGCGAGCGAGTGAACGCCCGTGCGCAGCAGTAGTACCTGCTCCAGAGCGTAGGCGGAGTTGAAGACGGCAGAGCTGGAGCTACTGGAGGCGGAGGCGGAGGACTCAGAGCTACCGGAGGGAGTGCCGGTACCAGAGCTCTTTACCGTCAGGCTCTGCTCATCACTGAAACCCAGCTGAGACAGCAGCTTCTGG